>BMAW01027963.1:991370-1043708 GCA_019974015.1 Nephila pilipes
ATATATATATATATATATATATATATATATATATATATATATATTAAAATGAACAAACAATAAATAAAATTTAAAAAATTGCTCTGTAAGTTGCAATTGATTTGCTCTAGAATTGATCACGATATACAATTAATTAATTCAGGAAATGATGAAAAATTAATGCCCGAAATTATGATAAACTGTTTGTTGTGACAGCTTAACGCGAAGAAAAACGAAAAAGAATTTTTACCAGCTAACGTTTTATTGGTGGAATATATATAGCTCAACTCCAATAACTCGCTGAGAATAGAGAGGATTAATGTCGCCATAAATATTGACCGTTTTTCTACGAAGAGCATGTCTTCTACTTTCTATAAGCAACACCTCCACTCAGTTGACTTTTCTGAGGCAGGTGAGTACATAAGAAAAGCACGCTGTTTGAAAAACATTAGAAAGTGCAACTGACTAAGAAGAAAATGTATTAAGCGAACTGTTTAAGTTGCACCTGCTCCCATTAAAGCGAATGCGTCAGATTTCAGGAAAAACTATGAAAGCATAAATATGTAAGCATTCGATCGAGTCGTGGGTTCGAATCCCGATTCCAAAATAACGCGTTGTAAGATTGATTGTTTGATTTTATTAACGATGCAACAGAAGCAACAAGAGGGCTATTGGCAACGGACCTCGAAATTTTGAACCTCGGTCAAGTAAAGAGAACGACATCTTAGCCGGCACAACACCCTCCAAACTTCCAACACCACACCGAAGGAAGGACCTGGAACCTCCACATATTTAACGTTCATCATCCTCAGCTAAGTTTAGTTTTTATTAACGTCACACTAGAAGCAACACGAGGGCTATTGGCAACGGACCTCGTAATTTTGAACCACGGTCAAATGACGACGACACCTTAGCTGGCACCCCCTCTCCTAACATCCACACCACGCCAACGGGAGGACTTTGACATTTTTAACGTGCATCAGCCCCGGGTACACGGCGGGTCTTTGGCGGCCAAGGATCGATCCCACGACTGAACGAAAACCGTCGGCCGCTAGTCCACGACCTTGACCACTAGGCTACCGCGGCCCTCATCCCTAGCTAAATGGTGGGTCTTTTATAGTCAACCGAACCCACGACTCGTCGAAAACAGCCGGTTGTAAGTTCGCAACCATGACCACTAGGCTATCACGGCCACTATTCCAAGAGAAAGTCAAAACTTTTAGTTTCAATCCACGAATTATTCTTGCTATTCAAACCCATCGGGTAGAGAGGCTGATGAACGATGAATCTATCGAGGATCCAAGTTCTCCTGTTACTTGGTGTGGAAATTTGGTGAGGGAAGTAATAAGCTCAGGTGTCGTCTTTATCACTTGATCTAGGTTCAAAATTACAAGGTCGGGCCTCAATAGCATTTGTGCTGCTTCCAAGTGTGACGTCAATAAACAACCTATTATCCCATAAAAAAAAACTTCTGCCATTAAAACGATACTAGTAACCCTTATGAGTCGCTGGATTTCGTAAATGCTCTTTAATCCGGAATTCGAATGCCAAATATATTTATTCTATTATCCAGTAACGATTGAGCCGTTCGCTTTCCGATTTTTTTCCCAGTGGACTAAGGTTTTTAGTTTTAGTTTTTATTAACTTCGCACTAGAAGCAACACGAGGGATATTGGCGACGGACTTCGTAATTTTGAACCACGTTCAAGTGACCAGTGGACTAGGGAGTTTGTTTACATTGATCGCCCAAGTTGCGACATAGCGCCGCTTGCATTTACGCGCTATCTTTATCTTAACTGTCAAATTTCACATGCCAGTGCAGGTTTCTTGCTTTCTAGGGAGCGCGGCTTACATATCATGTTTACCTAATATTTAAACTGTGTTTACTGTACCGTGTTTGTGTATTTACTGTTCTGTACATACAGAATAAAATGTTTTTGAAGTCCAGCATGTGTCCTCAGGACGTGTTTTAACTAAAACACACTATCATGTACTGTATTAATTTTTCTTTTGGACCGTGTTTTATATAAAAACAAGAAAATCCGAGTTTAGTTCATAATTGCTAGAATGACGAGTAATCAGATACTTATATCGTCTACCAAGGTTCAGAATGTCCGTAATCGTATTAAATACATGTATTAATCTCTTTGAGTTTAGACCTAGAGTGGTTATCTTTGGCATCTCCACTAAAAATATATTAACGCTCGTTAATCCGGTACGGCCGTGGCTCGAAACGTGCTAGATTAAAAAAGTGCTTAACATAAAAGGAATCTGGAAGATTTTTTTTTTTACCACTACCTTTAAAATTCACTTTCGAGTTGTATTTTTTTTTTATTGTGATCATACCCCAAAAGTGTGTTTTTGCATTCCTTACTTATACACAAATTAATTCTACGCTCGGAATCGGATATTTTGGCCATGGTAGAAGATAATGTTATCGGGCTCATGGCGAGTGATGTTTCAGATGAGCCGAGTATTTCGAGAAAATCAAAACTTGGTTATCATTACAGATCTGTCTTGTACAGAGAGGGACGCATGTTAAATCAGCGAGGGTTTAAAATTATCACATTAGGGTTGTTTCGAAGTTTGGAGAACGAGGTGAAACTTCATGTTATGTCCTCGGGATTTGACCCAGGCTCAAAATTATCCTCGCATAGCATCTTTTTTTTTTTTGATTAATTGTTTATTAACGTCATACTAGAAGCAACACAAGGGCTGTTGACGATGGACGTCATAATTTTGAGCCCCGGTCAAATAAAGAGGATGATACTCGAGTTAGTACCTCCTTCTTCTAAATTACACATCACGGGTAGAACGTAGAACTTTCGCTGTTATTGACTATAAGTCTGTTCGAACTTTTTTTTTTCTTCTCAAAATACAAAATTACAGATTGATAAACAATTTTCATTTAAATAATACCAACAGAAAGCGAATGTCTTTATAACTTCAATTTTTTTTCCTGTTATGTTTTAAATAATAACAATGTGTGATAAGATGGTCAAATTTTATATTTTGAATGAGTTTTGATGGAAGCTTAATTTTATGTTGTGTCTGCTCAAAACAAATAAGGTTTTTGTCATTTTTGTTAATTTGGTATAAGGTTTTTGGTATAAATAAGGTTTTTGTTTTTATTAATTGCATTTAACACTACAAGACATATATATATATATATATCAGAATTAGCATAACTTTAAAATATTACAAATTTCTAGAGGAAAAACTTATTGCAATTGATATCAGAAATAAAGGCCTAGGTTTCAGTTACAATTTAAAAAATGATACTGGAAAAAACTGCGTAATTGTATTCGTTTTCCATCATTTACTGGATAATGTTCCAAGTCCTTCCGCTCACTTGATTCAAATATCCTGTACAGGCGGGAGCTTCAACAACTTTTCAACTGTTAAAGTTAATACATCACTTTTATTTTTTTTAAAAACCTAAGAAACCGGATTTTCCACGTTTTAACATTTAACATTCAAATGGCTCCGAAGTAGAGACATGTATGAATACTTCAGAAATCGAAAGGCCCCCACTGCAGAAACATGTTTATTATTAAAAAATCCTTTTTATAATGCACAATAAATAGGTGAGTATGCAAATTTACGACTCGCGAGATTGAAGGCCACAATTACTGCAAACTATCGCCAAACGATCTTTTGAGGGTTAAAGATTTGTGCAGTCAATGTTAAAAAAAATGTAGTGAGGTTAAGGAAAATTCACAAAAATAGCGATTACTCTTTAAAAAATAAACCAATCCGTATTAAATTCAAATATGTTGTTAAAGAAAAAGGCACTGAATGACATGGCCAAATGCAAATTAGTGGCGCTGCAGTCGGAATGAGTTACTTTGTAGGGAAAGAAAAATGTGAGCAAAAAATAAGTGAGTGAGTGAATGTAAAATTTATTGGCGCAAGAGCCAGATATGGCTATGCAGAGCCAAACAATATTTAACTGTGGTCTAGACATGAAGAAATTGAAGAAAAGATAAAAATTGGTTGACAAGACGGAGGATCGAAAATAGTAAAAGATCGCTAGGTAAACCCGGGAGTGCGTCCCCCGGATTTTCCAAAGACAGTAAACCCCATGGGAAAGAAAAAGATCACCAGGGAGCCTCGCGGTCATGATGCCCATACTTACCTGAAGAAGGCAAGTCCCTGAGGTCCCCTGATATATTCCCCAGGGGCAGAGTGCCCGACTATACCCCCAGACGCTGGGTACCCATTTTAGTCGCCTCTTACGACATGCATGAGCTACAATGGGACTATTCAGTCATTACCGGTCACCAGACGGGTCAAGATGTTTAAGGAAGATATGTTGTTGCTCTCAATTCTGAAGGAAAATATGTTGTTTTCAGTTCTCCTCATCCTCAAACCATTGTCACGGTTACAACTAATTTGCAAGAGCAATAGCTTCCACTTCCTAGCGAATTCATAGATCACATAATTGACAGTATCACACATCGCTATATGTGCAGTATTGCTTTTGGGGTGATCATACTCTAAAATGAAGATAATTTTCCTATACCAAAATGACACATTCATTTTGTTAATTTTATATATGGGCAATTTCTAAAGCACCATAATTGCTTGGTGTTTTTATTTTAATGTTATTTAATACTATGCTATGTGTTATATACTAGGTGGCTTAATTTTATTACATTCTACCTGCAACTTTCTAGCGTAAGCGCTACTTTCTTGACTTTTTCTTATTTTGTAGAAACCAATGTATTTTTAATAGATGGAAATGCGCAAAGGAAAAAAAAAAAAAAATCTATGAAATACCCTTAAATCATTTCAAATTTGTAAAGCGGTTGGTTATCCAATTGACAGAGATTTTCGAATGAAAAAGTAACTTCTAGATCGATATAGAACGTTAGAAAAAGAAAAGCGATATAATGGAACATTACACTTTTTACGTTCTGAAAATAAAGAAGGTAGTCGAGTACGTTCCACAACAGAAAAATCGTTAGAGGACGCAAATGGATATCCAATACATTGTTCTACACATATCTTGACAATACTTCACTACTCTGAGGGGGGTGAAATATTTAAATTAATTCAGTAATAAAGGATAATTTCAATTTTCATTACCTCTTTTTTTTAAACTTTTATTCCTTTATTCCATTTTCGAACATATTTGCTTTATTATTATGTACGTACAGTAATGATTTAACCACAACTCCTTAATATGAAGGTACATACTGGGCCTAGATTACAAATAATTTCTCCCAAAATGACACTATTTTTCTTTAATTTTCCCCAAGACGGTTTTTTCGATAACGTCATTTATTGCCTTCGAAACACGGTTGGGAATACTACTAGATTTTCATTTTCCTAAAAATTGTGGCACTATTTCATTAATTTTCCACCAAACAGGGCTTATTCGATTACGTGAGGACAGTTACCCTTTGTGAGGGGCCAATAAAAATAAAAAACTCCAAAAAAAAAAAAAAAAAGCTTCGAGTTTTCCTACACAAAACTTCCCCATGTTTATTTTTCTCTCATCCACAGAATAAAATCCAGATTAAAAATAAGCTACAGTCTAGAGCTACAAACCATAAACCTAAAAAGCTACAAACCATACTTTCGGTAGCTAACTGCTAAGACGGACAACAATGTAAAGCATTCACAAAAAAAAAAAATCTATTATTTTTATAAAATAATTTGATATAAAACCTTACATTAAAAAATATTTTTGAGTAACATCATTAGATTTCTTAACGAACAAGAAAGGAAATTAATTACTTTTGGACTTATAGATTAGCTTTTAATTCGCAATAAGAGATAAACTACTCTGTCCAAAAATAAGGAATTTAAGTTTATCAAATTTCATACTTATATTTTATTCGCTTAAGAACAGCATCACCTACGAGAGCCGCACTTGATATCTTCAATTGTTCTGTAATCCGACGTTTGACCTTTCCGACCCTGCCAGTAATCCGACGTATTTACACAGGCCGACACAACTCACTGAAAATTATTCTTTCTACTTCAGTGGAATGATATGTAGGCTATCAGTGCATTTTTTTTGTAGTTTTAGTTATTTCATATGTTTGACACTTTATTTGCTTTAAATAAAGTGTCGATTTATTGCATTAAATTGTATACATTATATATAAAATTGTATACAACAGCTATTGCTGTTTAAATGCGTTATTTTTAACGATTTCCCTGCAACCGGGTGCTTCCGGTAATTCGGCAGTGCTCTGATCCCATATCTGCCAGATTACAGTAAGAGTCACTGTTTTATGATAATCAATCTCGATCATTAAGAACTGATAACAAAGCGTTCAGTAATTTCCAATTTTATTGGACTAAATTTATTATAAGAAAAGTTAGGCTATTTCGTAAAAACAAGTTTAAATGACGTGGTCCCTACTCTCCCTATAATAGTAAAAAATGCTCGTACACAACATTCTTTAGTACTTTCAACAGAAAAAATTTATTGTTTGACCATGTTGCTTAATAAAATTTCGTTGTAAGTGCTTTTATGATGTAAATGATTTTTAGCACGCACGCACACACACACACACACACACACACACAAAAAACCGAAGCTTGTTTGAAAAGGAATGCCTTAATAGATATGACTTCGTTATTCTATTTTTAAATTTCTTGTTGTAACTGAAAGCTACATGCATTATCTGTGCAACGCATTTGTTTTCTTTGTTCCCAGGTGTCGTTGGTGTGCTAAGAGCTGCATACGATTATTGCATACAACATGGAGATGAAGTTGAACAAGCGAGGTGTCATTGCACCACCACATCTTGTAACTTTTACCTCCACCCGTAGATGAAAGAGCTTCTTCTGGGACATCATTTTCGTTCAGAAGAAGAGGTGAAAAGTCCCATTAAGTCCTAGAGTGGACAGCAACCACTAGAATTGTTTTCCGATGCGCTACTCGACCAGTTACACATTGGTGCGATCAAGGGCGCTGGAAAGGACGGAAACCATTTCAAAAATGAAAAGTACATTTACATAGAGGATGCACGTATCTTTCAAGTATAACAAGAATTGTAAAAACAGACTCAAAATAAAAGAAAGTGAGGACACCTTTACAATTAATCCTCGTAATTAGGGGATAATGATCCCAAAGTTTTTAAAATTTTGCATTTTTCTTTGAAGCAAATTCCAAAGAATTTTTTTTTTTTTCAACAGGAAAACTTTATTAAAGCGCTTAAAAAATGTAACTACTTATGAATATTTTAATTCGAAGAAGTTAATGATAAATGTATAATAATACCTCACAAAATCGTAAAACTTCAAAATCCAAGACAAAATTTCCGACTTTCTCAAAAGTAAATTCTAAAAAGTTCTATGGAAAGTTTTGCAAAGAGCAGATTTAGCCACCCATGGTGCGCTTTTTTATAATTATTATTAAATTACTCAATTAAAATAAGAAAGTAAACGATGAAATATCGAGACATGGACAATATTAACTTTTCCGATATTAAAATTAAAGAAAGCGATAAATGTATTAAATTGTTTACATTTAAATTAAATGCAATTAAAAATGAAGCAAATGATGAATTATTAAGTTGAATATTATATCAGCTATATGTAATTAAAATTAAAGCAAACAATAAATTATTAAATTGAATATATTTAAGCTAAATGTAATTAAAATTGAAGCAAGCGATAAAAAATTGGAAAGTGATCTGGTACGCCAAAAGAGATACAACTAAACAATAGCTCTCGTTGGGCGGCTAATAAAACTCTTAATAAAAAATGTCGATTACGAGATCCAATTAACACATCAATCAATAACTCCCGAGACTAACCCAGAGATGGCGCTCGTAGTAAACCAGTAACCAGGTCTTTCTAGAGTACTAACCTTTGCTTGAAACGTGTCAAAATTTTAAGTCGATCGGACCAGAAACAGCTGAGTTATCGAGGTTGGAGTAAAGTCGTTTTGTAGTTTGTTTAAAAAATGGAAAAAACCGAGTTTCGTGTTCTGATAAAACATTGTTTTTTAATGGGTAAAAACACCGTGCAAGCGAAACAATGGATTGAAAAATGTTACCCGGACTCTTGTCCATCAAAAGCAACGATTTGTCGGTGGTTTGCCGAGTTTAAACGTGGTCGTACCGACACAAACGACGCGGAACGCTCGGGTAGACCTGTGGAAGCCGTTACACCGGAAAATGTGAGTGAAGTGACAAAAATTATAATGAAAGATCGTAAAGTGAAGCTCCGTGAGATTGCTGAGATGACACAGATATCATATGGAAGAGTATTTACTATCCTTCATGAAAAAGTGAGCATGAAAAAGGTTTTTTCCAAGTGGGTGCCGCGATTGGAACAAAAACAGCAACGAGTCGATGATTCAGAAAGCTGTTTATCGCTATTTACTCGCAACAAAAAAAGATTTCTTGCGTCGTTACGTGACCATGGACGAAACATGGATACATCACTACACTCCAGAGTCGAAGCGGCAGTGGCGCACAGCTGGCGAAAGCCGTCCGAAGCGTCCGAAAACGCAGCAGTCAGCTGGCAAAGTCATGGCGTCAGTTTTTTGGGATACGCATGGCGTGATTTTCATTGACTACCTCGAAAAAGGTAAATCGATCAACAGTGATTATTATATTGACTTGCTGGTGCGTTTGAAGGAGGAAATCGCAAAAAAAAAACGACCGCACAGACTCGGGACTTATTGATCCATGTGTTATTGTGCAGATTACATTAAACCTTTTAATCATAGACCAGAGAATACTCCAGCAATGTGAATAATGGCGCACTGAGGAAAGAGTTTTAAGAAACATTGGTATCTTCGGTACCATAAACTAAAAATTCCATGTTATAAGTTTCACTTTGTCACGAAATATTAGTAACATAATTAATTCACGTTTTAGATTTTCATTTTCTACGACCAATGACGAAATTTACAAGTGCGCCAAATTAACAGATTTAAAAATTATATTTTGAAATTAAAACACTTTTCAGTAAATTCTATACGCTCAACGAAACTGAACGCTTAAAAATTGAAAAAAAAATAAGCTGTCATTCTTCCAGTATAAATTGCGCGGTAATTAATCTGAAAACTCAAGTTCGAATTATGCTGTATTTGAAATTAACACTGCATTTTTTTTTTTATTACGCAAATGATTTTAGCTATCTAAGAAAACGAGAAGAATTCGATAATTATTAAAAACGTAAATAGCTGAAATCTTTTCGAAATTCTCTATGCTTAAAATGAAAATAAAAAACAAAATGCCTTACCTGATCCATCTGCATTTCATCACTGTTTGTCATATTATGGTTCGAATATCCTTCGTAGCTCGATTCCATCGAATCAAAGTTATTTTGAACAGAATTATTCAAACTCTCACAAATCACTTCAGAATTAATATTACCATTGATGTAAAAAATTGAATTCTCCGATTTGTGTGTGTTCGAATCAATCAGCGGAACTCTAGATGCTTTATTATTTGAAACGAGCACATTTCCTTCTTCATTAACAGGATTTCGTCTTGAATCTTGAAAATTGTAGACATCTCGAGTTTTGGATCGTGCTGAACATCTCGAGCGTTTATTTCCCCTCCGATTTCGAAGTGCTGGATATTGCGAGCCCTTGAAAGCATTTTGAAACTGCCCCACTGTATTCTCGGGTTGTTTGATTTCGTTTTGGATCATAAACGGGACATTACTTCCAAAATTTCCATCCAAACAAAATGGCGAACCAATGCGATAATATTGATGCAGTTTTTGCTGCCACTGAATATGGTGCTGAAGCATCTCGTTCTGAAAATACTGAGTTCCATTCAAAAAGTTGTTCACATGCGTTTGATATGCAACAACGGGCTGCGCAAAGTTGCTGGGTAGAAAATTGTAGAACATCTGGCAAAACATCTAAAAAAGACAATTAAGAAAAACAATTAAAAAGCCGGGAGAGCAAAAAATAAATTTATAAAAAACTTATGTAATTCCCAATCATTAAAAGGGGATGTACAAGACAAAATTATTATTAAAAATGAGTATCCTTACATTCTCGAGTTTAGTTAGTTTTTTATTAACGTCGCACTAGAAGCAACACGAGGGCTATTGGCGACGGACCTCGTAATTTTGAGCCACGGTCAAGTGACGAGGACGACACCTGAGCTGGCACCCCTCTCCTAACATCCACACCACGCCCGTACATTCTCGAAAACACACCCTTCTTCGCAAAGTAGATTTGAAAAAATAAACTGTCTAAAGTAATAATTCTAAGGTAGACTTCACGATACCTACCGAATGGTTTTTAAGAACAGAAAAATGCTTCAAAAATAACTCGTCAAAAAATAGTCACATACTGCTTCCATCGAATAAGTATGTGTATAACGGTATTATGTGGTTTTTCAGACTTCAGAATTTTCATTGGGATATGATATACAAAGAGAACAATTGATTATGATGTACAAGGAGATAAAACATATGCTTGTTTGGTTTTGACCGCTTTTCCAAATGCCCACTTCTGCCTGACAAACGGTCGGTTAACCACAGCCAAATTGCTTTCGTAATTTTCAATCGTGGTCGGTCAGATGACAGGGTTGACATCTAAGCAGGCACCCCACTTTTCAACACCCATACCAACAAAAGGTGAACTACAACGGATTTGTTGTGCATCAACCCCGCTACACGACGGGTTTTAGTTGGAACAGAATTCGAATCCACGTCTCGGCTGTAATATCGCCAATCAGGAGCTCGACAGCAATAACATTCTGTTTTCGTAGTCGCTTTTCATGACGACATCCGAGAGAACTGGGGATCGAATCCACGTCCCATTTTACTTCTGATTCGATTGTTTAATAACGTAGCACTTAGAAAGCAAAACAAGGGCCATTGGCGACGGACCACTAGGCTACCACGGCCAAACGCTAGGTGGTCATAGTCGCGAATTCGCGGTCAACGTTATTTCCGTCGAGTCGTAGGTATGAGCCCTGCTTCCACTGAAGATACGCCGTGTAGCTGGGCATTTGTTCGGTTTATCTGTCGAAGTCCCAAGTCCACCCTTGGCGTAGTGTGGAAGTTTAGAGAGGGTGGTGCCAGCTCAGGAGTCCTCCTCTTCACTAGACCGAGATTCAAAATTACGAGGTCCGTCTCCAATAGCCCTCGTGTTTCTTCCAAATGTGACGTTAATGAACAATCAAAAGAATGACCTCGTTCTTTTGAACTCGGTCCAGTATCGAGGAAAACTTTTCAACTGTCACCTCCCTCTCCAAACTTTTATACCATATTAACGGGAGGACTTGGAGCCTTGACAGATTTATAGAGCATCAGCTCCGTTACACGACGGGTCTTTAGTGGCATCAGGACTCGAATCCACGACACAAAGTAAACACTGTCACCCATGAGCTCGCGATCATGACCACTCGGTTACCATGGCAACCCCACTAAGCTGTTACTCTGTCATCAAGTTGTTTGGAATTTGGTATAATTTTTGGTGACTGAATAGAATTCGGAATCGTACAGCTTTTGAATTGTTCGGAAGGATACTTTTAAAAAGCTTCATACTGAATCTAATTTCTAGTTACACAAATATCCGTAAATAAAATTATACCATCAAAATTATTTACAAAAGCGTGTCATAAAAACTGAGAGTAAAATCATAAAAAAATTAAGAAGTACATTTACAGCAAAAAATAAATTATTTTTCAAAATACCTTCTCTCAGATGATATGCAACAGTTCCATCATTATATCCACTATTCAAAACAAGTAGAGAAGCTTTCTTCTGGGGTTGTTTCAAAGAACCCTACTCTGTTGAAGTAACGTTTTAATCTGTATTAAACTTTCTGCCACAGAACTGCCTACAACGTCGCAAATAGCCAGAAATCGCATGTTGCGAGATCTGGATTGTAAGGGGGATGTGGCATGATTTTAATATTAGGATTTAATAAGATATTTCTGTACAGAAGTAGAGACATGTGTACGTGAAGTAATGTCCGATTCCCAACCAGTTCATAACGCTTTCTCTATAAGTGTGGTCGCAAAAATTTCAAAACTGAAACATAATATTCACCATTCACAGTAGCTCTTGGAGGCACAGGCATGCTGGTAGATTACACCTTTATAATCAATAATAATAATGACCTTTCCAGTAGATATGGTTTTTCTTTTGGAAGTTAACTCTGAATTACTCACCTCCATTTCTGTAGGGCAAATAAAAACAGTTCTTTAAAGAAGCACAATAAAAGGAAAATAAAATTGTCTGCTACGTTTATAATATTTATAAACGTTCAGTAAACATTTAGAAAAAAATCGCCAGCAATTTTATTTTTTACTTTCGTGGTGTTGCCACCATGTAAAAAATAACTCTTAAGTTTTTATAGAATGCCCTTTGTAGATATAGAGACTTTTATCAAAAATACGAAAGAAAAATTTGCATCCTCGAATAATACATTAGTTAAAAAATTTATTGCAAATATTATATTTTCTCTTTCTGTGGTATTCACACCTAAGAATATTGGAGGTGTGATAAGAACTCAAATTAAAATTTTATATTTTCATTACTTCAGATTTTAAAAGGAATTTAATGTTCCATGATTGACAAATTATTGCATTCTTTCATCGCCAAAACATTAATTAAATGCAAATGATTAAACGATGGGGGATCAATTAACTATAAAGGAGACTTCAAAATCGGAAGGAGATTGGTATATATATTTGCTACAGCAACCATGATAATTCCACTAATAATATTTAAATAATCATTTTACTTTTTATTTTTCATATATATTCATTTATTTAATCGCTACCCCCCTGAAATAATGCAGTCTGGTGCGTAATGGCGCCCAAAAAGTGAAACTGCTCCTCTAAAGCAAAAATTCGGTTATTTGAAGGAAAAGTTCACTCTATTATTTATTGAGATTCAGAATCTACGCTGCGTTTTTTGGTCGTGAAAGCTCGTCGCTTTGAAATTCTGAAGAAGGCTAATGCAGTAATATCGATCCAAAAGATTGCGAATCGCAATATTCTCCTTCTCCAGAACTATGCACATACCCTCCCCCCTCCTCCCACAATAGATATAATGCAAGAAAAATTAAAGAAACTTCTCTGGACAACAGTCAGACATCCTCTCAACAGTCCTAACTTAGCTCCTTCGGATTACCATTTGAATGAACCCTTCAAAAGAAGCGATAGGTGGAACAAGGTTTTCATCGAAAGAAATAGGTGAAAGTGCACAATCGGCGCCGAACACTCCTTTTTATCATGCAGGAATAAAATAACTCCCAATACGTCGGGTGAAAAAAAAAAAAGTGTAGATAAAGGAGGATGAGTATAAAAATAACTTTTTGGTGTAAAGATCTTTCACAAGACTGTCTTCGCCAAAACTTCGAACACATTTCCAGGCAGAAAATTGTTCCAGTTTTCATATAAATTATCAACGTTGTAGCACGTACACCCGTTTATGGTGCAATATTTGTAAAATTTAGGAATATTCCAAAAATACGCCTTTTCCTCCTTGAATACTTTTAAGTTTAAAGTAATTTAGCATTACAGTGTAGGGGACGAAACATGGAACACATCAGAAAAAAAGGGATTAACCGAGATAGAAATGAGTATTGTTAATAAAATATGTTATTATTTAAAGAATAGCGAAGTCAGAATATAAAATTAATGCTCAAGTGTTTTTTTTTATCCGAAAAAAATATTCCAATTTTGGATTCTATTCTTTAACAATACGCGAAAATAGCCTTAAAAAAAGTTTCATTTATATTTGATTTCAACGCATATATATTATCTCGTTTATAAATGTGTTCTGTTACATTTTTAAAACTTCGAAATACGAGAACATCCTACTTTCATTAGATTACATTAATTTGTTTCTTCTTCGTCATATTATATTAATTTGTTCAAGCGTTTTTCGTGTGAAGTACACAGAGAAAAATATTCTTCGGTAAATGCATTTAAATTATTGCAAGTTTTTTTTATGGCTCACATTTTCTGAATATAATTACTATCACGTTCTTCTTTCTTTGGCAATTTCTAGTTATCTCTGATGATTGAGTTTTATTTTTGAAGGAATTTTACTATTGGCAAAGATGGATAGTGAAAATTTTAGATCTTATAATCGTCAGACAAAATACATTTACAGATATTTGATGTACATAACTGATTACTACCTCTTTAAAATATTATTATCACGTTCTTCATCATTTCAGTCACTAAAAATTGACAATTTTAAAAGTTGAAGATTTTTTTTTATCAATATACAGTGAAAGTCAGTGAAACTATTTTAATGGCGTAAGAGCCAGATGTGGACCTGCTGTGCCAAACAAAGTAAACATGTGATACAGACGTTTGAAAAAATTGAAACAATAAAAATTGGCTGACAAGCAGTGTCGAAAATAGAGAAAGATCGCTAGGTTATCCTGGGGGCGCATCACCCGTCACTCAATGACTGTAAACCACTCGGTAATGAAAAAGATCACTAGGGTGCAATACACAGTGAAATCAAAAATATGTTTTTTTATGCTACTATATTGATTTTGGTGACACATGACATTTTCGCATAACATATGGTACTATCGGTTTTACTGAAGATAAAATAATAAGAATTTTTGAACGCGAACTTGAATTTTTAACACATCTCTCATAAGCTCGGCTGAATTATTTGAGCTTTTTGATAAGAATTCCTTTCTCTAGAGTATTAATTTTCAGAATTTTTTTTAAAAATCAATTGCATTTATTAATGGTTTTGAATTAAAAATCTCATTTCATTTCCAATTTTTATTTATTTATAGAATGGTAATTTTTGCAATTAAATAATGTTATAACAGTTTTACTCGAGAAAACGTTTTAGACATTGTAAATCAGAAGTTAAACTACAGATTCCTTTATAAAACAAAATATTTATCCCTTAGCTACATGATATAAAACACATTCGAGTTTAAAAGTTTTCAACAGACTGAAAATTTTACGTTTTATTATTTGACACAGCGTGATATTTTTGGAAATAATTACCCACATGCATACGGGGGTTCCAAGGCCAACTATCACAAAATTAACTAGTTTCACGTCAATTTCTGATTTCGAAGATGAAGAGTTAAGTATTGGAATTTAATGATGCAAGAGCCAAACAAGGTGTAACTGTGATCCAGAAGTATGAAAAAAATTGAAAAAAAGTAAAAACTTGGTTTACAAAGAGGGTCGAAAGTAGAGAAGGATCGCTAGGGTATCCAGGGGCACATCACCCGTGTTTAGCAAAGACAGTAAACTCTATAGGAAAGAAATAGATCACTAGGGGGCCTCAGTGTCACGATTTCCATACCTACCTAAAGAAATCGAAGATGAAGTTGCAGTGAAGAACACACGCATTCAGTTTATACAAAGGCGTTTACGCAAGCAAAACATGCATATCGCTGTAGCAGCGACAGTGAAATTTAAGTTCATCTTTTAAAAATCGCATATTCCGCGACAACAGAGTTCAAAAGGTTAAAACTATCCTTTACTATTTGTGTTTTTAACATTTTTTTTAATTTATAAAATGATGGAATTGAACGAGAAAAAACAAATGCAAGAAGACAGGTCTGTTTTTCCATTGTTACCACTTACGGTATTTATTGAAGCTGATAATTTCGAGTACTGTAATTTGAGTTTAATTAAGCATCGATGCAAAATAAAAGCATTCAGATACCTTAAAGAACAAAATTTACTTTTAGTAAATAAAATAACAAATGGAATTTTCGTCCAAAACGACTTTTGTGGATTTCGATACCCAACAAAATAAAGATCGAGAGAAAGGAGACATTTTCTATTATTCTACGAAAATCTATGGAGCCTGCAGTAGCAGAGTAGTCATAGTCGTTTCCGTTCAGATGGGTTTTAGTCCCGATCCACTATAGACTCATAGAGCAGTGGGCGTTCAATCTGTCAACATTCTCATGTTAGGATGGTGTGGAAGTTAACAAAGAGGGCGTTACCCTCATCACTTGACCGAGGTTCAAAATTACGACGTCCGTTGCCACTAATCTTGGTACTTCTTCCAAGTGCGACTTCAACAAACAATCTATGAAATCTGTAGAAGATAGGAGTTTATTGATCGTTTTTCAGGCTATCTATATCTGCCCGACACAAGGTCTGGTATTTGCAGCCTCGTTATTTTCAAGCACGGTCAAATACGATATGGGCGACACCAAACATGATGAACTCCCACGTGAGGAAAAAATTTGAGCTCTGGTGGATTTTATGTGCATCAACTCCTCTACACTACGGGTTTTCGGTGGATACAGGACTCACACATACGGCTCAACAAACATCGCTGGCCACGAACTCGATGACAAGACTACTCGGCTATCACGGTCACGAGGCAAGTAATTATTGCAACGAATATTTCTGGGTGAAGGGGAGTGAAATGAAGTCCTTGTATGAGCAACGTTCAACTCAGAAACTTACTAGTTCACGCAACGGAAAAACCTCCGCAGTAATAACCCGCACTTCCAAGGCAAGCTCCGGCCGCTCCGCAAATTCACTTGGAAGCGCAACCGTCAGTTCCGCGGCAGATCCATTCGTCCATATGCTAAACGCTTCCCAATCGATTACTCTATCGATCTCCCTAGCAGACTCCAGACTGACTGATCCACAGACTCTCGGCGTATTTACCTCTACCGGCCAGGTATGATATCACATAATAAAATTCAGGAAAAGTCTAACTTTCTTCGTTTTGAAGATATCGACTCGATTCCAATATTTTTTGGAACTTTCCATAAGTCGCCAAGTTTTTCGCGAAGTAACCATAATGGTAGCTAAATCCGTCTCCAGGGATTAGAGGTCAGTGCTTAAACTTTCCTTAGCTTGACTGATGACATTTCTATACATGTTTCTTTTCCCGCACAAGAGAACTGTTGCATGATAGCACCATCTCATATTCGCAACATTATTCTGCGGCATAGGACAAAATTTATAAGAAGGGATCTATATATTTGATTTTAACCCTTAATATTCAAAAGGCTCCGTTGGGAGACATGTATTACTGCTACAAAAATCGAAGGCCATCGCTTTGTAAAAATGTTCTTATCTCTTATACACAAAGAGAAATTAATCTTAGTTATAATGCAAGTTTAAGGCCTCGTCAATTAAAATTCCAATGATTGTTGCAAACTGTCGCTAAAGATCATTCTGAGGGTTTTAGTTTATTTTTTATTAACGTCGCACTAGAAGCAATGCGAGGGCTATTGGCGACGGACCTCGTAATTTTGAAACTCGGTCAAGTGACGAGGACGACATCTGAGCTGGCACCCCCTCTCCTAACTTCCACACCAACGACGGGAGGACTTTGGGCCCCGACAGATTTAACGTGCATCAGCCCCGGCTACACGGCGGGGTCTTTGGCGGCCATGGATCGAACCCGCGTCTGAACGAAAACCGTCGGCCACGAATCCGAAGCCATGACCACTAGGCTACCGCGGTCTCTATCCTTCTGAGGAAAGAAGATTTGATAGTATATGACTGTTATCAGTGACGTATCCCAGAGGGTGGACACGGGGACACGTGCCCTAATGTCATAATTTCAAGCACAGATAAAATAACATACATGAGTAGGAAACCCCTACAAAATTTTACAGTATTTATTTTGTTTTAATTCGAAGTTGTTTGCCATGTTCAAACACTATCCCAATTGGAATTTGATTTTGGAGCTAATATTTACTTTATTTTTAGAATAATTAAGACTTTAATACAATAAACGATTTTTTTGTTTTGTTTTAGTTTTATTAACGTCACACTTGAAGCAACACAAGGGCTATTGGCGACGGACTTCGTAATTTTGAACCTCGGTCAAGTGACGAGGACGACTCCTGAGCTGACATCCCCCCCCTCTCTTAACATATAATGAACGAAATACATACAATTTTGAGTCCTGAACATTTTGATGAGGGAAAAACAATTAATTTATTACCTAATTTATATTATTTTAACATTATTAAAACAAATTATTTTTACATATATTAGTCCATCTTTAAATGAAAGCTATTTTTTTTTCTTACTATATTCAGTTGTTTTGTAATCTGGAAATTTAAGACTGAAAAGCAATTAAGTGAGCAGCTATGTGTGCGCAAAATTTCAATTCAATTAAACTTGTAGAAGTGCTGTTGGATTCAATACAATAGATGTCCTTACAATTTGGGGAAGGGGGGGAATAACGCATTAAAACATCAAAATATATGGAAAACCGTGAAACATGGAGGAGGTAACGTCATGGTCTGTGGCTGAATAGGTTACAAAGAGGTTTGAAAACTTCAAATTAATTTTTTCATTAGAAAATGACAATTTTTTTTTTTTTGACATTGATGAGTTACGTTATAACCTGAAAGACAATTCAAGGAAATTAGGGTCGGAGGAGACTTGATATTCCAACAAAACCAAGATCCTAAGCCGTCGAGTCAAAGAGTGACTTCTTTATAATGCTTGTGAATCACCGCAGTCCCCAGACCTTAACCCAATACAGCACTTTTGTCATTTATTGGACATACAAATAAAATAAGACTGTGCTCAATAACCAGCAAATTTAGTCTGAAAGAAGCATTACAGAATGCATGGAACACCGTAATTCCAAATGTGACAAAAGATTTAGTTGAATCGATGCGGAGAGGTTTGAATGCGGTAAGTGCTGTTGAAGGATTGCTTACAAAATATTGACTTTTAGCTTAAAACTTTAGGTATTTTATTTTAAATTTGATGCAACATTCAAGTATGATGTTCTAACACTTTTTTTTGCAACGAAAATTTCAATATTTTTTTATGAAAATTATCTTTTTTAATTAAAAGTATTTATTTGTTAGAAATGTTATGTAATAAAAATGTTCAATGCCAATTTTATTATTTTATTGCCTTAAAATTATGGATTTTAAATTGTTTTTTCTAATACTTATATTGTTAACTAGTCATGTAAACGTAGCATGTTATATTAAGCTTGTAAGAAAGATGCGAAATCCGAATAATTTTCGTTGTATATAAATTACGGTTAACGTGATTAATCGGTTTATATTAACAATTACTTAATTTGAAAAACTTATAAGAAGAATTTTTTACATGAACAAGTGATAATAATTAACTCGCAATTATGATATATAAAATTATTTCCGAAGTGTTCGAATACTAGTTATTGCGCAAATAAGTGTATGGCAGTAAGTTTTACTACACATTAGCATTCGGATTAAGGTTCCAGAGGATTAAGACGCAAGATAAGCCTTTAGCTGATAATTGGAACAGCTGTAATAATTATTATTGAAAATGAAAACTTGCTTGAACTAAATACAAAGTATGACATTTTAAGCCAACTATGTAAGAGGGAGGAATATATTATCAGTTGAGCAGCCTTTATTTCACATAAAAATTCCAGATATCTCGAAATAAGTCGAAAAGAATACGCTCCTAGAATTTCTAGTTTATACGGTCAAGGATTTGAATATTGTAGTTTGGCTACCATTTGAAAATCAAATCGTTGCAAACGTACAAAAGTTTCTTAAAAAAAGAATTTCAAATGCCGTTGAAGCTTTTCCAGTAAAAAAAAAAAAAAAAAATGCTTTTAGTCATTCATAAAACTTACTAAAAGAACTCATTTAAGAAATTAAGCAATTATTAACCAATTTTATTTATTTATTTTCTGAATTAAGTTATATAATTCTTGTAAAATTGAACTCAAATCTTTCTTTAGAAAATCAAATTGAAATCATAGTAAACTAAAATGAACTATCAAATTGTGCCATTGGGTTACTCTTTCTGAGTGCAAGTTGGGATTTAAATCGCAAGAGTCAAATTTAGCCATGCTGCGTGAAAACTTGTGTAGCTGTGATCTGGAAGTAAGAAAGATGGGCGGAAAAACAAAACTGACTGGTACAGAAGAAGCGTCGAAAATAGAGAAAGATCGCTTAAGATATTCCGGGGAAACGTCAACCCGTGTTCAATGAAAGATAGTAAATCCAATGGGAAAGAAAAAAACAGCAAGAGTTTCTTGAGGTCATGATGCCCGTACACACCAAAAGAAGGTAAACCCATGAGGGGGATTAGAAACATTCTTTTTAACATTGTTTTTTTTTTTTTCGAATTATAATCCGTTAGTTTCTATCGTTATTTCCAATATTAGTGAAAAGAAAACAAATAAAATGAATTCAAAATTAAACCGTAATTCATTAAAAATGGTTCCTGTGTGTGTAGATAAAAAAAAATTAACGCGTTATTATAACATGTTCGGTTCACACATACGATATGTTCTTAAAGTCAAAAATTTTCTAAGTTCTTAAAAAGAATTTCCAAAGCGCAACTGTGGTCCATTTCTTCACGCAAAATATTAAATTTTATTTTTAAAAAACTTCGAGAAAGAAGTTTTTTTTTGCTTTTCTTTTTTCTGTGTCACCGGATTTATCTATTTTTGCAAAACATATGTATCAACAGAAAAAATAGAGTAGAATCTTTTTGCTTTACTGATAACAGTATCTTCTTTACCCTTGAACCTAGAAAAGTCGAAATTTTATTTGCTGATTCCACTGGAGTTACAAGTTAAAGATAAGCGAATTTTTGAGACATTCCAATTTTAAGGATCGATAAACACAAAAACAGAAAGAAATACAATATGTTTTTACCCCCGATACTAAGTACAAAAACTTGAGGATTTCTACAATGTATTATTTTTCAGAACTTTGGGGGGAAATTACAGCGAAGAAGTAACGGAACATTCTTGTTTTCAATGAAATTTATAAGCTTATAATTATTAAAATTTTAGAACATATGAATGTGACACGAGCAAATTATAATTTATAGTGACCTAAATAGGTGAAGATATCGAAAATAAAAGGTGAGATTCTGAATAAATTCACGCATGAGATTTGATATTCCATTATTACCATTTGCAACGGTAAAATACGAAAATTGAAGCAAAATAAATAAATAAATAAAAACATTAAGGCGGTTGAATTAAAACTAAAATAGGTATATCCTAGAAATAGTGAGTGAGAGGCAAATGGTCGAGTTTAATGGCGCGAAAGCCAGATTTGGCCATGTTGCACCGAAGTGCGTGAGTATGAAGCTACGAAGATAGCAAAGCGTAAAACTGTGATCCAGACGTGTGAAAAAGATGATAAAAGTTACAAATAATTGATACATACAAGAAGGGAAGAAAATAGAGAAGAATCGGTAGGGCATCCCGAGGTAGAGTCACCCTTGTTAACCAAAGACAGTAAACCTCATGGGAAAGGAAAAGATCACTGGGGTGCCTCGGGATCATGATTCCCAACCTACCAAAAGAAGGCAAGCCCCTGAGGAAGGCACCAACGTGGAGGAGCGACTTGATCTAATCTCCAGCGGCAGGGTGCTCAGCTATACTTCCAGTCACTGGGTGCCCATTTTAGTCGCCATCAACCATATACATGAGCTGCAGTGGGTGAAGAGGGGCAGGGTGCTCAGCTAAACTCCCAGTCACTGGGTACCCATTTTAGTCGCCATTTAACATATACATGGGCTACAGTGGGACTATTCACCACACGGGATGGTGAGTTCATTCGGTAACAAGGAATAATTATACGGAAGTATCATAACATTTTAATTATTACTAAGAAATACCTAGATCTCTGGATACAATTTATTCTGCGTATCAATTTATCCTGAAGAATATGTTGTTGTAATTTCAACTATTGTTTGAGTTCCACAAAGACGGCCTTCGAAAGTCACGAAACATTGGGAGGAATGTATAACTACGGATGGTGACTATGTAGGCAAGTCTTAAGAACAATATGCAGAAAGTAAGTTCCTACCTCGATGGGGATATTTTAGTAATTATTAAAACTTCACGATACAACCTCGGTATAATAATTTAACCTTTACGACACTGCGGATTACTTCTATCTACGGCTTCCTGAAACCAAACAAATCAACATTAATAACTGTAATTTACAACATTATGTACATAAGAATCAATTAATTTCCAGAGTAAATTTTATTCTGATATCTCGGTTACTTCTAAGCAATTATCAATATTTTACGATATCCCTCGTACATTTGGAATTCCTTTTCTTAAATTAAACATTTTTTTTTGGAAGGTATCATTTTGAGAGGCATATTTTTTAAGATAGTGTAGCAACAGTTTTTAAAGATAATTTTGTCTTTATAATCTTGAGAATAAAACCCTCCCTTAAATTTACGAGGTTTCCCAGTTGAAGAAAGGAAGGGAGAATTATTTTCAGGATTTTTGTAGTATTTATATCTTTCAAAACTTCCACAATCCGCCTATATTATCTGTTTACTAGATAGCTGCTCAGCTGGCTATAAGTAGAGAAGGAAATGCGTCAGCGCTTGGTGTATTCTTTGGTGAATGTTTGCGAACATTTTATTTTAGTAATAACTGTATTTATTATATCAAATATCAACAGAAAAATTTACAAGCCAAGTTTTACATATAATAAACTGAATCTCTCAAATCAAATTCTAAGATTCTGAACTATCATAATACCCTGTGATGAAGGGGGGAAAAATTACAAAAAACATGGGATACATCCGTTTTATTACAACTATTATATTTGATGTACTGTATTCAAATATAAGATGTTTTAAAGAAAAAAATATATGTAAAAAAAGTTTTTTTTTTTAAAAAAAAATAAAAAGTTTAAACAAAATAAAAAGTTTTAATTCTTAAAATAATTTCATGAATTTTGTGAACTTATTAACATTACAAATGATTACAAAATTTTTTCTTTTCGCTACAGATCGTAAGACTTGACGATAACTTTCCAATAGGATTTTACCAACTTGCAATAGTAATAATTAAATAGTAGAGAGTATTTATTCCATTTAAAAAAAATCAAAAAAGATGTATATATATATATTACCTACTACAATTTTTCACTTCCAGTAACCAGTTCTCCAATTTTCAGTGATATATTACATTTAAAAACTATACAGGTTTCAAGAGTAATGAAACTACTCGTACATTTCTCATTAAAACATTCTTATTCTAGATTTTAATCGCGGAAGGGGGGGGGGAGGAACTGTGTATACTTTTTGCACGTTTCAATTAAATTAGTATTGCTAAAATTAGCACACACACATTTTTATTCACACATTACAAATCATCGAATTTAAACATCTGAAAAATGAAATTTAATATGTTAAGTAACAAATATACTATCAGTGCTAGAGATCATTCTTTTATATTACATTCCTTACATTAAAGTGAAAATAAAAATTATGCAATTATTTAAATCTTATTTCAAAAACTATGTTCCAATTTTAGAAAGCAATGTTTTAAAATTTACTATGCTGTGTTTTCATTATTAAACACAAGAGGATATTATAACCATTTGGAAATTTAGTGGAAAAACTGGGAAAAAACGGTTCGTTCCAAATTCACAAACATCTGAAAACCAGCCAAGCGTGTTTAGTTGACGAAAAAAATTATTAGAACAAGTTGACTGGTTCATGAAATTTTATCTCTCATCTCGACAAAAACAATTATAATTTGTGAAAATGTGTGAACGAATTCTCGTCTCGTAAAACCAGTACGGTTCTGGTTTCATTGACCTTGAAGATAAAAAACAAAACAAATTTCCAAATACTTTTGATAGCTTGGCGCCATCTAGTTTTCAAAATGTGAAACATGGGAACTTGAGGGAAAATGAATAGCACACGTTGGATAAAAATTGCACAAAATCTAATGTCAACAGCTTAACATAACAATTCGGATCAAATCAAACATTTTTATTCCGTTTTAAGCAGAGTATTCAAATTTAATTCAGTCACACATTCATGCAACTTTTATTCATCTGGAAACGTAGTTTCGAAAACGAAACAGACGAGACGTACGATTATACATTAAACTCAATTGCAACAACTTTTGAAATGCTTTTTTTGCAAAATAAAATAATTTAAAAAGTATTTACTGTTTTAAATGAATTATGCTTCCCAGTATGAGTTGAAAATTATTTTATTTAAAAGAAAGACCTACAAGAATTCTTACAGTTCAAATTCATCAAAAGCAAGCATGTGTATGTATGCACAAAATAGAATTAAAACTTATAAGTTAAATTACAATATAAATAAAATCGTATCAAAAGGATATTGACAGGATTTCTAAAATGCAACAAAAAAAAAACACTTATTTAACGCCATTTTAAAATACATTTTTATAACTAGTTTCATTTGAGTTTTTATCTTCTCCCAGGACTAAAAGAAATTTCGAATGTCTCAAAATTCAAAGACGAATTAATTTTTATTTTTCATTCTAGAAAGTATTTGATTACTATAAAAATTAATCATATGCTGCACATTATTTGCAGTTCACTTTTCATTAATTCTAAAGCTTTAAACAAATGTTATCCAAATATTTTTTTAATTATAAACTTTTTCTAAAATACTTTATTATATCAATTTCAGTTCAAACAGTTATATCCAAACATATTAAAACAAACTTTAGAATTTAATTCATTAAATTAGATTCAAGGAATTATTAATCTCATAATTATATACTGTTGCGTTAGCATATATTTAGTTGATTAAATTACATTTTTGTAATTATAATACACACACTTTTGATGACTTTAAATTAACTGAAATTGTTACAGAATTTGAAAACTTTTGCAACAATCCCTAAAATGATTTTAACTAAAATTTGGCATCCATATATATATGTATTAACTAAACATGTGCGAGTCTCAGAAATATATTTTTCAAAAAATACTTAACATTATTGTTTTTATCAATTACATAATGAGAAGTCTCTCAAAAAAAATACAAAATTTATTTATCAGAAATACCAAAATATTTATGGAAAGCAAGTCTTTCTATTTCTCTGAACAAGTTTAATAATTTCTAAAAGGATTGTTAATACAAATATGAGTTTTTCTTTTCTTTTTTTTAAAACATATACATATCAATGATAAACAGATCATTCTTAATCAGAAGTCGCCGGGAAAGTAATTTTCTCAGCAAATTTTACAAAATTTCGAGGTGAGGAATGAAACAAATTCTTACAGCGAATTCGTTTTCACGCTTCAGACTGAATTTTTAAATTAATTAAGTCTTCGTCAAAAAGAATATGCGAATACAAAATCGACACCCCCCCCTTCAGTATATCAATATCACTTCACCAGCTCGTAATGAACATGTATAGTAGAGTGTTACTCATACATTACATTTCTATTCCAAGGAATCCAATTTTTACTTAAAACGACATATGTTCCATACTGTGCCTCGATTACTGCAATAATAAATGAATTTTTAATTCATCAGATTAAATTTTGGGGGCATAATTTCTGAATTTTAAGGAGATACCGCATCATAAATGGGCATGCGTAGCAAAGGATCCACACACACAAATAACAGGAGATGGGGGGGGGGGCACAAAGCCCCGTTTTGTGTGTGGGTAATTTAGCCTCTCGCCACCTCTTCGATGGTTATCAAAATACCTTAACAACACGGATGTTTTGATATCCTATTTCTGAGAAAGATTTTGTGGCGTCAAAGAAATCTTAACTTTAAAACAAAACTTACACAGTACATACACTCGAGCGCAAAATCAAGAGAATTTGCAAATTATCCCTATTTTTACAAAAAGTATTGAACAGAAGATACTAATTATGCCGACGAAGAATTTTACAAATATTGAGTTAAATACGTAAGCATATATGTGCATATCTGCGGAATTGTGACTGTGAAGAGAAGAAATAAGTGTATGAAGGATTGTCGGCGATTAGTGTGTATACGTACTTCTCCATGACATTCGCCACGCTTCTCGAAAGAGTTGGGTAATTTTTTTTTAAGTATAATCAAGTAAAATGAATGACCAGGAACGTATAGATGAGATGACGAAAAGATATGGGAGAACTGTCAGTACATTGGAGGCAGTTCATTCACAAGCGCAGATGGCTACAGAGCTCAATATAATGCCCAGTGCCATCTGCATATTCTGGAAACAGTTTCAGGACGCTGGATCCATATCGAGAAGACCTGTACAACGTCGACCAAGATCCACATCAATGGATGATGATCGTTATTTGGCACTTTCAATACGGTCACGAAGGACTGCTACAGCTCCACAGCAACCACGCGAGCTGAATGCTGAAATTGAAATCTGAATTCACGGTCTACAGTTGCTCGAAGGCTTCAGAGAGATGGCTGAAAGTCAGAAGACCCGTTATTTGCGTCCCTCTCACTGCAGCACACAAGAGAACGCGTTTAGCATGGCGCAGACACCATGCGCTTTGGACCAGACTTCAGTGGAACACTGTGCTTTTACAGACGTCGAAATTCAGCATGGGTATTGATTTTCGGTGTACCTGCAATTGGATAAAACCTGGGATACGATGACATGCCTTCCTCATCAGGGAAAGTGATTATTACATTGGTGGAATAAAATAGTTTAGGCAGGCATAATGTTGAAGGTTGCACACGCCTCTGTTTGTCAAAGGCTCCCTGACTGCCAGAAGGTATAGAGATGTCTTACAGCTTACATAGAGATATCTTTTGACTTTTAGGGGGCGCAATTGTTCCTCGGTTCCCGAGAATGGACGACTAAGCTCGTCCACATAGGACTCAGCTGATAGACGATTTCCTGGCAAGTGAGAATATTCGCTGCATGGATTGGTCAGCCAGATCTCTGACCTTAACCCTACCGAACATATCTGGGACGCTCTTGAGAGAGCAATTGCATCTCGTCATACCCCTCCGAGAACAATCTCGGAGCTAGCAACTGCTACACAGCAGGACAGGGATCGACTGCCACTCAATTGCTTCCTATCCAGAATATCTTCATGCTGTGACCAATCTGGCAGGGGGAGAGGGAACAATAACTCGAATTAGTTTTATTTTCAATTCGATATTACAACGTTGGATTTGGGCAACCCTGCATCATGAGTTTTAATGATTGTCATGCGTACATAAATTGAATTTTGAATAGTACATTCTCTCTCTCTCTTGCGCTATAGATGTATATCCATACCAAATTCCATTAAAATAAATATTAGTTCTTCAGAAATTTGACATAATGTGCGCATTCTCTTAATTAAGTGTACAAAAGTATATCGACTCGATACTGACAATTTGTTTGGGACTTCCTATTCATATGTTATTTGTTCTGAGTGAAATTACGACGGTAGGAACACGTGCTCCCCTGCAAGTGATCCGCCACTAGGCATGCAGTATAATTTCACGAATTCAGGAATGTTCTGGAAATTGGGAATGTGTTCTGGGAATTTACTACATGAAGAAATATAAAATATCCAAAATATTTATCCCAACTTGTATCAGTATTAACATAATCAATAATAACGTTTTTTAATAATTCTTAATTTATATCTTCGCATCTTAAATTTAAATCATGTGATTGCACTTAAATACATTTCCTTAACTAAATAACTACTTTCAAATCCTTCAAATGCAATTTTGTTTCATACTTTTTATTCTTATCCGATGTATTTTGTTCAAACGTCTTAATAATATCAGAATATGCTCGGAAAATTTCTTTGTACCCTACTCTATAAGAATCTAAATTATATCCGAATCCCAAAGCACTTTGGCCCCTCGTAATATAGTTCCTTGAAAACTGCTGTTACATGATTTACAGTTCACTTTAATTTAAGTTCTTACTCCCTACCTTTTATTAAAAATCAAAATACGGTGTCTGTTGCTTGTAACCGTTTTCCCAATCGGATACTTAAACCTTTTAATGTATCATAAATGTAATCCCACCCAATAAAAATGTCCAATATAATTCGCAGATCTTACATCAACTTATTCTATTCCATATCTTAAAAGCGATATTTTTAACCCATTGTGAAAAGATTTCTATTGGTGCATGCGAAATCGAATCAACAACTACAGCTTCTAATTTAATAGCTTCAAATGAGTTGGTTTCCATTCAGAAAATTTATTTCTACATCATCATAAAATTGTTTCGCTTCCAGGATTGGCACTCTTTCCCCAAATGCCTGAATTCGGAATTCTTTTCTTCGTGTGACCTACTTGAGTGATTCTGTTATTTTCTAAGAATGAAAATTTTATAAGAATCATTATCCAATAAAATTCTTGCTAATAGTTTTTTTTTTTTTTTTTTTTTTTTTCTGTTTTCAAAACTTCATCACAGTAAGAGTGGATTAATCTTCTTGTTCTTTTCCCCTTTTTTTATTTTCAAAGTAATGTAAAGATGATACGGTATGCATACCTCTTTTCAGCGTCAATGCTTTTCGAATCCTATGTTTACCTTCTATCTGTCAATGTTTTCCGCGTGTTATAACCACAATATGAATCACTTTCGTCTGCTCTTTATCACAAATCCAAAGATGAAATCGCCGCTCACAAATTCTTCAATTTGGATTCTATTTCCAAGAGGTTTTTATAGCGTGTGACCCTCTTCAAAGAACCATAAACTTTATCACTTGTTCTTAACGAAATGAAATTTTTCTTTCCATAATGGATAATAGGCACTTAAGTGAAATGTGTGTTCCAACAGGGTAAAAAAAAAAAAAAAAAGTAATTTTTTTAAAGTATTATAAATAGTTTTAAATAATTTTTTTTTCGGAATTCTTGTTCGAATAAGTTTTTTTTAAAATTTTTTTTAATAATTTTTGCTATAATTTTGTGCAATTAATTGAGATAATTTCCAGAACAATTTTTAGAATTAAACAATAAAACTGATGATTTCCTGATTCCTAATTCTTTTTTTTATCTTTCAATAATGAACAAATTAATATCAAGTTTGTTTTGTTTAGTTTAGTTTTTATTAACGTCGCACTAGAAGCAACACGAGGGCTATTGGCGACGGACCTCGTAATTTTGAACCACGGTCAAGTGACGAGGACAACACCTGAGCTGGCATCCCCCTCTCCTAACATCCACACCACACCAACGGGAGGACTTTGGGCCCCGAACAGATTTAACGTGCATCAGCCCCGCCTACACTGTGGGTCTTTGGCGGCCAAGGATCGAACCCGCGACTGAACGAAAACCGCCGGCCGCTAGTCCACGACCTTGACCACTAGGCTACCACGGCCCCAAAATTAATATCAAACGCATATTAACTAAACTGATTAATATCAAACAGTTATTTGCTTTGCTTTGTTTGTCACAAATACTAGTGTACGTAAATTTTACGTGCGGTCTTCCTTTATTGGTTCTTTTCTGCCCTTTCCTTTCCACCGATATACTTGTTTGATTTTATGTGCTTCGAGGTGTCACTTAGCTGCAGGACAAGTGGTTTGATTGTTTCGTCTACAGTTCATTTGTCACGCTTTATGAGCTAGAACTCACCACGTAAATTTTGAGTGTCACAAATAATATGCGAAATTTGCCAAAAGTAAATTTGACGTGTCGCCAGTAATACACGACTTTATAAACACTTAATTTTCACGTAGTCCTACTGATAGAGTCTTAATTTTTAAATTTGTGAATGGCGTATGTTTCGATTATTATTTCATACTTGTGTTGAAGAAACGGCCAAACAACGCAAGCACTTATCGGATGGATGAAGAAATTCAAGAATTGATTTTGGAATCTGAAGAGAGTGAAAATGGCGATAGCGTTGAATTAGATAAAGACAGTGATGCTGATCTAGATTATATTCCTGATGATAAAATAGAGATTGATCCTAATTTAGTGATTCATTCCCTGATACAAGAAATTAAGTCCAGTATAGTGATGTGGACAAAAAAAAAAACAATTACAAGTTCAAAAGAAAAATAGAAAGGCTACAAATATTCAAGATACAAATAAACAAGGTCATATTATATTTTTTGATTCTGACTTAATAAAAGGAATAAACGTACGAACGAGTAAACGAATAAAGGTATAAGAAAATTAATAACACTAAACAGAAAGTGAGTGAGTGAGTGAATGTAAAGGTGGCGCAAGAACCAGATGTGGCAATGCTGCGCCTAACAAGATTTAACTGTGATCTAGACGTGAAAAACTTGAAGAAAGACAAAAATAGGTTGACAAGAAGGAAGGTCGAAAATGGAGAAGGATCGGTAGGGTATATCCCGAGAGTGCGTAACCCGTGTTTACCAGTCAGTAACCCCGTAGGAAAGAAAAAGGTCAATAGAGTGCCTCGGAGTTAAGATGCCCGTATTTATCTGAAGAACACAAAACAGAAAACTAGCGCAAAAAATATTGTTCATATTAGACTTGGTTCAGTAGCTGAGGCCCGATTTGCTAAGGACTAATTGATTGTTTTAATTTGTTTATTTCCGATGTAATAAAGAAATACTTACACAAACGCAGAAATAAACCGAAATCAGATAGGTAATGCAAATGTTATATAGATGGTTCCCTAAATAATTTAAATAACGTTCAACTGAATGCATTGTTCGTAATATTAATACTAACTTCAGCTTTACGAGATAACCATTTTTTCAGCAAAAGTTATATTTGATGTAACTTTTTCTGGCGGAAGACAGATCAGGGGCCGCCACATTTTTTTGATCATCGACCCCCAAAATTTTTAAAATTCTCTTATCGACCCCCTCTATAAAAATGATAACAAAAGAAAAAAAAAAACTTTCCTGTTTCTCAAATAAATTGAATAATTTACGAAATAGTTAAAATCATTAAGAAATAATAATTAAATCATTAAGTTTTTTTTCCTCTTTTGATCTTAACAAAAACAAACTTTTATATGAGACAATGAGAAGGATGAGCTTGATGACTCATGGCTAGATAAGCAATATTTGGTTCAAAATTTGTTAATTTCAGTCTTACTTCGTCTCGGAGTTCCATATCCCACATATTTCTCTTCTTAATTAAAATAAAATTAACATGTCTGAGGCCAGATTCAACCATATATGAGCTTGGAATTACTTTCGTACAAAATTTATTCACAGTTAAATTATTAAAAAGCATCATTGCTTCAAGGTCAACTAATAATTCAATGATTTCATCATGGAAAGTCGTTACTTTCCAGCATGAGCAGAAAGTGGCGCGATAGTCCATTCTAGGATATTTATATCTTTAATATCTCCAAAGCGTAACTTAAAACATCGCTTAATTCTTGGAAATGATTTGTGCATGTATTTCCAATTCTATGTCGGTTATATCCAATTTTCGTAAATTTGAAAAGTATTGAAAATCTACACGTAACATTGAAGACTTAAACAAGTTTAATTTATCTTGAAGGCTTAAAATAATTGTTCGTGCTTGAATTAATGTAATATTTTTTTCCTTGACGTGTTTGAATATCATTAAACTTTGCAAATACATCAGCCAAATAAGAAATGTTGTTTTTATTTATAATTATTTTTTTTTATTTTTGCAATTTTTTATTTTTTAAGGCTGGATTAATTTCAGTTAGAAATTCTGTAACAGTTTAAACTATTCAACAAATTTTTGTAAATATGCACCACTTGACAACTATCTCATTTCGGTGTGTAATAATAATTGGTTTGATAGTTCATCATTTTCCTCACAAAGCTCTTATCAAACAGTCATGATTTTAAGAGGTCGTGCTCTAATCTGGGCCATCTTGTAACAAAATGGAGTAAGAATCATTTCTCATAAATCTGAAAATGAGAACCCATCTCGAAACACGCTTACTTTAAAAGGTAAAAAAGATAAATAATTATTTTAAAACATATGCAGGAATGAGAAATTAAATAAGCTATAATCTATTATAAAAACTTTATTTACAATATATTGTAATTACAAATGGCATTCCAAACAAAAATTGTACATACTATGTTGTTGTCCATAAATTTGTGATTGAATAGCATTGGTATTCATTCATCGACCCACTAAATCGAAACGACCCCTAATTATATTTATATCGACTCCCGGAGATCGATATATACCACTTTGTCGACCCCTGTATAGAACATCTTACTGCAAATGTGGAAAAGCTTTACGTGGAGAGCACCAGAAGTCATGTTCATCTTCTGTGTAGTCATATCTTGGTAATTAACTATTAAGTAAATTTATTTTTTTAACTGTATAGATTATATTAAATCCAAACAACTTTCAATATATTTAAAAACAACATTAAGGTAATATAAGCAAATAAAATGAATTTTTCGTGAGCACATAAATTTTACGTATCTATAGTGATAGCGGAATATAAAACATCTAGTCAAATCGGGTGTTCTAGGGTTGAATTCAATTCTTCACTAACTTTTTTCAGAATATTAGGGCATAGAAGATTATTGCATGTTGTTGGAGCAAGATCTAGTGACTGAAGGGATCAAATTTGAATTTAGATGGCGTCATACATTTTCCTTAACGCTGATGTATTAGAAAAAGATTTAGAGGAAACGATCATAAACAATTAGATCAGGTTTATTTCGCAACAGTTTTAATCATAATTTTCAATTGTTAACGAAAGCCCCGATATAACTGTTTCTGTTAACTCACCTACATACGTTTAGAAATAACTGAATTTTTCTATCTTACTCAATGATTTATTGTTAAAAATTAAAACTTTATAAGAATTCCGAAAATCTAACCACAAACTGCAGTTATCATAAATTTATGTTTCCTGTTGGTAATTTAATTACTTAACTTAGCGTTTGCGCTTCTCATAGTCATATTGTATTCTAAAGCTCCATTTTGAGCAGATAAAGCCCATTTTCTTTCCTTACTATTTACGTATATCTAAATTAGTTCCAGTTATATTTTTATCCTAATATTCTTGACTAGTTTCAAAATTTGCTTCTAATTCCAAAATATCAGTCTTTATTTCTATCCCACAATCTGATTCTTTTATATTTTTAGTTTTTTTTTATCTAACGAATTCCGTAATATTCTTTCAGATTCCGAGTTTATTTTTATCTAACGAACTCCGTAATATTCTTTCAAATTCTTAGTTTTTTTTTTATCTAACGAATTCCGTAATTTGATAAGATTGACAATTTGGTTCTCTTTGGAATCGGTGATTCATTTACTAGTTACCTGATTCGAACGCCCAGGTGCTTGTTGCCTCGACCCAAATTTTGATAGCTACTTCAAATTAAGTTAACTTTAAATAATTATGATGATTTCTTTATAAATTATGATGAGAGGGTAAATCTTTATTTTAAAATAGGAACCTCGTAACTTTAGCCGTTACCGTTACCCGTTTGAAATCAGTGATTCATTTACTAGTTGCCTGATTGTGGTTTCAATATTAGTTAACAATTTCGTAAAGTTTCTTCTAATAGAAAAACTTTTTTTTTATCTATCAATATCCATTTAATCTAAACAAATTAGCAAAAATTCAATATACAATTATATAAATCGAATACAAATAAATAAATCGCCTTCCTTAAATATCACCGATAGCCACGCATCCAAATTCGAAATCGTAGTTAATTTCAAGTTTTAATTCAATGTAATTTTCGTCATGTCTTCGGATTACCAACCATGAAAGGACTTCCCGAATCTTAGGCGGCTTTTCATTTCTCTTGAATTTCTTTACTTTTCTTCTTTTACATATGCTAACATTATTCATACAATTGCACGTTTTACAGCATCAACATGTAGCAAACAAATATGGCGTCGAATATGAGAATATAAGCACATACATTTTAAAGAGGAAATTACATCATGTGCAATAAAGTTGTAACACTATACGACAGTTACAGTTGATTTATTTAAAAAATAACTGTAATTTTCCCCATCATTCATCAGCAAACTGCCAACCAAACCCCGGTTGCTTAAAATGTGGAAAAGAACATACAACTCCCAGATGTAAATGTAAAATAAGAGGGAAAATCGAAATTTCCTCCTGATCAATCATCCAACCTATGTATCAACTGCAAGGGCGTTTATATTGCGTGCGGGCAGGGATTTCTCCAAGGGAAAAACCTAAAAAGACCAAACTCTTGACAAACATACCCAAAGTAATGAAAATATATATATATATACACAGAATTTAGTGAAGAATTTTTTTCCGCTATTATCACCAAAGGGCCCCAACAGATGAAGCACCTAGACCGGAGATCCGTTTCAGCTATCAATAAGCTTTCCGAGCCCCAAAAGTCCCAACCCTTAGGAAATCTTAAAAGTCAACACGCGGAATATTTGCGTTCATTAAAGAGCAGCGTCTTCTCTTCTGTGTTTTCCCAAACCTCCTCGAAGTCACCCGTAAAAAGTCACAGAAAAACGACGACTTCGCAACATTTGAGAGGACATGTGCTCATCTTCTCATTCTAGAAAATGAATCACAACTGCTTCGGACTCGGAATTGTTTCATGGAACGGGAAAGGAGTAAAGTCTAGTATTATCGAGTTGAGAGACTTCATAGATAAGTATTCCCCTTATAATTTTCTACTACAAGAAACATACCCGAGATCAGGTGTGAATTATTCCAAATTTCGTTATTTATAGCGATAATAGGAAAAATCAAATCCATCCCTTCTAGAGGCACTGCTCTATTGGTTTAAAATATTCCTATACCTTCTCTCGGAAAGGTAGAAGCAACCCCTATCCTCCCGAGAAGAAGACCCATTAATCGTCACATCTATCTTGGTTTAGTTTTTTATTAACGTCGCACTAGAAGCAACACGAGGGCTACTGGCGACGGACCTCGTAATTTTGAAAACCACAGTCAAGTGATGAGGACAACACCTGAGCTGGCTGAGCTCCAAATTCTGATAACAAGATAAATCATATCGTTCACAGCAATATATATATATATATATATATATATATGTTTTTGAATAAAATTCTAAATTTAACACCAGTGAGAAAACCCCCACGATTTGAACGAATTGTAGTTTTAGAAAATTGTTCAACATGTGTAACATACAAATGAGGTTTATATTCTTTAAAAATTAAATCCAATTGAAAAATAGTAATTTCATAAAGATATTGATAATGATAATCATACTAATGATATCGCTTTTTCAATTTACGAGGCTAAGAGCCAATAATAATGAACTTTCTGGACGAATATATAAAACCGCGAAAGAACACATTAAATTCAACATGTTTAGTACTAAGGGCTATGTCAAAACAAAGTTTTCCCCCAAAATTTAATTCTGTAAGCGAATTGAAAACCAGAATTACAGCATCAGTTTCTTTATTAAACTCTGAAATAACTTATGGCTTGAAATTGGCTATTGCCTGGATATTTATTCACTGTGCCACTAAAGGATCACACGTAGAAGGGTGTATGTATTGATTTTGAAAATTATATTTAGTGAGTTACTCTTTCACATTATGTTTCCATTTTTTATTTACTTGCATATGATTTCGTGACCACTAACGCATTCCAATAAAGTACTTATGAACGGGACACTCTTTTTGCTTCTGACGACTTGTTTAAAGATCTAGGATAATCTCAAATTTTAAGTTTAGTTTAATTTTTATTAACGTCGCACTACAAGCAACACGAGGGCTATTGGCGACGGACCTCGTAATTTTGAACCAAGGTCAAGTGACGAGGACGACAACTAAGCTGGCAGCCCCCTCTCCTAGCATCCAACACCACGCCAACGGGAGGACTTTGGGCCCCGAACAGATTTAACGTGCATCAGCCCCGGCTACACGGCGGGTCTTAGGTGGCCAAGGATCGAACCCACGACTGAACGAAAACCGTTGGCCGCTAGTCCACGACCTTGACCACTAGGCTACCGCGGCCCCATAATCTCAAATTGAGAGTCTACATTGTAACTAATTTTTAATTTGCAGTTTGTATTTCGTGCTGAGATACTAATATTGCTGATTAATCAGAAAAAAGATATTATTTATATAATAAATTATAAGATATTATTTATATAATAAATTATAAGATATTATTTATATAATAAATTTTAAGATATTATTTATATAATAAATTTTAAGATATTATTTACATAATAAATTTTAAGATATTATTTATATAATAAATTTTAAGATATTATTTATATAATAAATTATAAGATATTACTTATATAATAAAGATATATAATAAAGATACAAAATAAAGATAATACTTATATAATAAAGATATTACTTATATACAAACTTATATAATAAACATAAAGCAGCAACGATTTTCTGTGACTTATTGGATTGCCGCTAAGATTTACTACGGTTTATTCGACAGCCATCAGAAAACATGAAAATTATTCATCATTTATTTTTCATTTTTTTTATATTAATGCAAATAAATGTCATTGAAAAGAACGAATACACAAAGTAAAGAGATAATAGGCTTTGTTGTTTAATGTCCAATAAAATAAATCCATCAACATAAAGTAAACGAAGATTCCTTTGTTATACAAATACTACATAGAAAATCTATTTTTGTGGTTTAATTCTAGGTGTGTTCCACAGGATTAGTTTTTCCTTTTCATCAACAGCAAGTACAATTCTACCTTTGAACAACAAAGAATGTAATGATTATTTATAGCTGTTTGAAAATACATGTAAAAAACATGTTCTGCAAAACAATAAGATTGGAAAATAAACATTTTTTTAAAAAAAGACTAGAGTTTCGGCATTTTTTATAGATAATACATCTATTTGTACCGGATTTTATAAACAATCAACCAGAGATTTTGCCAATTTAAAAGCCCCGATGCTTAAAACACGCTTACATCGACAAAGAATGTAATGATAGACTATGAATCCGCGTTTCCCACGATAAACTTAAGTACGCAAATAATAATCATTTCTTTACTTTTTGTAAAAATCTAAGGAAACATTTGTCTTTTAATGTCAGTTCTTTGTTCTACACAGTCGAGCCGGCAGAAGTTGTGTAGACTCAACAGTTTTCGTTTTTCTCTCGCTCACTTATCACTGTTGAACCGTGACGAAAATTTAACCCATTTCATGATGGACTGAGGAAGAATTTTTTTAGGCGTTGATTCAACTAAATCTCAACAATAAAATTCTGAAATACTTCCAATTTCTATACCTGAATATCTAAAATTTAGTAAATAAGTTATAAATGAGATTAAAGGAATATTTAGTTTTGGAAGTATTGCCATATAACATATAATAAAAATATACTCCCATTTCGGAAACTTTCGAGAGGAAGTTAAAATATGTACTGTAACTTGATTATAGTAAATAAGAATTAAATTAAGTTAAGCAAAAGAAGCAACTTTTACGATTTACTAAGAATACTTTTGGGTTACATTTTTTTTTTACTTCGTTGGATGAAACATTAATGTCCTTCACATAGGTGCAGATTGAAGTGCCAGTTCAGATGTCGACCTCGTCGTGATCGTTTGAAACTATATATACACATTTTCTTTTTAAATTCTTATGGAAAACCTTTGTCTCGGCATCTCATGATCTTTCTTTTCCTTCCCCAAATCTGATCTCGAGTGGTTTTCTTCTAATCATTGCTATGCATACACATGCAGCTCTAAGTGAAAGCTCACAAATATAATTATAGAGATTTATTTTTGTATTCACGGCCTCTCAGGGAAATATGCTCAAGTGAATTGCATAATATTACTAAGTCAGGGGGTATGCCGTTCAAAAATAAATCTAAACAAATAAGGATTATGAGTAAATATAATTACTTCATAATTGTGCTTTTTAAAACGTTTTTATGTATTTCACTTGGTGTGTGTGTCATCAAATTTTCGATCGTTAATTTAACCAACTTCCCATCAAGCTAGAGCTCTGAAATTTTGGGAACCGTTCTAACTTGCCTAACAATGCAATATTTAGATATTTGTGACCAGTTTTAACTAATATTTCAATAATTTTCTTTAATAAACTTTGCCACCATATAAAAACGTTGGTTTTTTTATCTCGAATTATTTAATAATTTTTTAGCAATGCAGTTCCTAAAAACAAGAGCTTTCTGTCAGTTTATAAAGTAGAATGATTTAAATCCGTTAAGAGTAAATAAAATTTAAAAACATTATTACTATTAAAATTAATTTTTTACTATAACAATACAGTAATTTTTGGAAGACGATTATTAATGTTCCTTATAATTAATTACTCAAGGTATTTTGAAAGAATATTCATTGAAGAAAATTGTTTCACAGTCTTATTACTATTAAATTTAGTGGAATCGAACAAAATTCTATTAGTAAGGATGATTTCTTCAGTTATAGATTTCTATATACACACACCATGTGTTAAAAATCTCTCTCTCTCTCATAAGACGCAAAATCAATTAGTCAATATCCAACGTTATATTTAAATTCTACATAATTTGGTTTCTTGTATGTAAGTGTAAAAATTTTTGTTTGTGTTTTATAATTCACTTTTATACGAAGCATTTGAGATTTCTGGGACAAGTGATTTTTATAGCGATAATTTTACATGGTGGGTATTTTAAATTGAAGAAATTGGTCCAAATTAAATAATTATAATAGTACTTTTATACTGCATTTTAAAGGATCAAAAGAATTTATTTTAAAAATTAAAAATTTCTTTTTATCTCTTAAGATTTCCTTAAATTCAAATTTTCTTTCGATTCTTCGATTAATTCCTCACTACCTCTTTTTTTGAAAATAATTTTATTCATTGTTATTGCATTCATTTCTTTACTCACATTGCTTATATTTTATCACTCTGTAATTTAAATTTGTAACTTTTACAGTAAATCTATTAATAAAGGAATTATTTTTTGTCCGTCTTTTTTTTTTTTTTTAATTTCGAACTTTTTAAGTTCGTCTTGCTTAAGCCAAATGCCTCGACTACAGGCGAAAAAAAAGTTCTGCATTTTTATTTTATACAAATTATAAATCAGCTTGTAATTTTGAGTTTTCAAAGAAACATCGCTTTTATGTTATGAACAAATAAATAAATAAATATATATGGTAAACTGGAGTCTTAATGTACTTCTGTTTTATTTACGTGTATCGGGAAAATAAAATAATTTGAAAGTTCTAAAAGTTATAAATATTCATTTCTTTAAGGCCAGATTATAATTCGGGAAAAAATTTGATTATATAATAAAATTATACTTATCAATCATAGAGAACAATAAATTTTGCTCAAGAAGAAAATATACTTGATTGGTTAGTTTTATAAACCTCGCACCAGAAGCAATACGCAGGCTGTTAACGACAAATCTCGTAATTTTGAACATCGATCAAATGACGAGGACGACACCGGAGCTAGTACCCCCTTATCTTAACTTCCACAACAATTGGAGGACTTAGGGTCTCGACAGATTGAACGTGCATCTACGAAAATAGATTTCAAAAACGTCATTATTTGTGTTCAACGTTAATTTAAAAATTCCTGGATAATGGAGCATAATTCTAAACTATAAGAGGAAAACAGACACTTTTCCAAATAGAATTCTCGTAGATATCTTTGGAAGGGGTAAGCAAAAATAATAATAAAAAAAAAAAATACAAACAAGTCAAACCGAAAAACTTCCATTAAAAAATATGTAAATTGGTAAAAATGTAACTATTCAATCATGGAATATCCCACAACATACACATATACAAAATATTAAGAGTATCCACAATATATATATATATATATATATATATATATATTCAGAATTTTCTAGAAGATGCAATTTATTTGTAAATTCGATTCGAAATGTCTAATTATTTATTTTAAATGATTGCATAGAAGTACAATCACTGCTATTTAACTTAGTCCAATTCCCTAAATATAAAATCAATATTCAGCATGCTCACCATGTTAAAAAATATTTATAAAAATCCCGTGCATTCAAAAATCTCAATGTTACATGTTTTATATAAAAAATACTATTCTCCATAAAAAAAAAACTTTCAACACAAAACTATTCATCATATAATATAACACATATATGCAATTACACCCGTCCCTCGATTTACACGGTGCTCGATATACAATTTTTCGATTTACACGGTTTTTTAAATTCAAATAAAAAAAATTGTCAAACTGTCAAATTCCGCATAATTTTAATTAATTGATTTTGTAACATTTGGTTTTTCATACAAAAATTTTAATTTTCGCTTTACACGGTTTTCTCAGGAACCAATTAACCGTGTAAATCGAGGGACAGGTGTATATTAAATACCTTACATTTTTTAGAACATTTCGATTTGAAAACGGGGCAAGAAAATTTATCTTGTTTCGCTTTGCAAAATCTTTTTTAGAGCTCTTGCTTTTATTTTTCATTTTATAAAAATCGACGCTACTTAAAGTAATTAAAACAAAGCATTAAAATGCATATATTTTTATAAAAGAAGGATGTGTAACAAAAATTACCTGATTTCCTAAGGCCATATTGGGGTATGCCATTTTTAAAATCGAAGGATTCGAATCCAATGTTTTTGAAGTAAAAACCTTAGGAACAAAAAAGACTGACCTGTTTCTCGATATTTTTGAATCATGTGAACTAATCGCTTCAGTTACCCACAATTCCAGATTGACGGAAATAAGAGGTCAAAAAGCCAGTATACGATTGGTTATTCTTAACTTAGAATAATCCTTTTTTTTTTATTCACATATGATAAATCGTTATGGAGAAAAATATATTAATGTACCCATTAAAAACTCAACACATCGAATTACGCAATGAATCATTCAAGATGATTCTTCATTCACTTAAAAAATGAATTAGTAACGTTCGATTTACACGTGCAGGGTTGTGGCATTCTTGTCTCCAGCTGTGCTTTTAAAATTACTTGTTTCATTAAGATTGCATCATATGTGGAGTTGAATTATATTAAAATGGTTTTTCGCCTTAAAAATTGCTTTTTACAAGAACAGGTACAATGTTAATTGGACTCTGATCAATTTCAATTTGAACGTCTATGCTGGAGATATGACTCATACAGAATCTGTCAGTACAATTAAATTTTGATCGTTATTATCATTTCGGTAAAATAATACATTACTTGGAGCAATACAGGGTGTTAAGGTGATTTTTGTAAAAAAAAATTTTCGTGGAAAATATTTCGTTACTGAATTCTTTTAAAAAAAGTTTGTTGGTGTTATTCTAGGAAAGGAAACGGAACATAGCATAAAATAAATATTTATAAAAAGGCAAAGCCAGTAAACTTTTTTTTTTCTTACTAATCTCGCAATTTGTTAACTGTATTGTATTTTGTTGTAGTGATGTAAAGTATATCTAAAGGTGACAATACACCTTCAGGGCACAATTTTTGGTCAAGTTATCGCTTTTTTTTTTATTTTTGATCTCATATTACAATTCAATACTTTATATTTAAAAATTTGTTTTAATTTTGTTTCTATCTTATTTAGAGGTTGAGTTATAGCTGTTTTAATATTACTTGATCATAAATTTCTCTGATCGGACAGGCTCTAAAAACGACATTTTTCTTTACTGCAGAACACAATATCTCAAAATATTACGCGCGTCAATGAAGCTGATATTTGACATATGTTTTTCAAATACTTATGCATAGAATAGATTATTCTAAAGATTTTATACTGAGTAGAATTTTTTTTATATTGCAGTAAAGTGAAAACTACAATGAGACCTTTTTTAAGAAAATTTGTTCAAAAACTCGAACCACCATAGGTACCTACGAAAGAGATAAGTTATCAAAATAATAGTCTGTTCCAACTAAATAAGATTATATTCAGTATTATTCAATTTACAAAGTGTCAATATATTTATTTTCTTTTGAATTACCATGTTTGTTTCTAATTTTTACTTTCATTTTTATAAAATACCTTTTTGACAGTAAAAATATACACTAACAAAACTTTTTTTGGGTGTTTTTCTAATTTTGAAGCCCCATAAGGTCACAAATATGCATTTGTAAGAAAAATTTTCGTTAAAACTCCCGTCTATCCGCCATTTTGATTTCGTGGGACGCAATGTTAATCCTATGCAGTTTCGACTTGAATTCTCACGTCTTTACTATTTGATCTTTTTGAATGCAATAAATCTCATTTGAAAGAGCAAAAAATAATGAAGGCTTCAGCGGAATTACTTTTTTCCTCCGATTTTTAAAAATATTTTTACTTCTATTTTAATGATTCATTTGCAAGTTTTCCGGTCTTTAAAAATATTTTCAAATATTTTTAAAAATCGGAGGAAAAAAGTAATTCCTCAGAAGCCTTCATTATTTTTTGCTCTTTCAAATGCGCTTTATTGCATTCAAAAAGATCAAATAGTAAAGATGTGAGAATTAAAGTTGGAATTCCATAGGATTAACATTGCGTCCACGAAATCAAAACGAGTAGACGGGAGCCTTAAATCAAAACCTTTTCTTCAAAAACGCACTGTTACCTTAACAGAATCAGCGATATATGGTTGATTATCAATCCAATTATATGAACTCAAAGTTATGCTATTTTTAAATCCCTAACTAAAAGGATGCCCTAATTATATTCTGCGATAATACTTTTGAGTTGTTGTTTTTTCACTTATGTTTCATTATAGAATACTGAATAGTTTCCATAAGGTTTGATTTTTTAGCAATTCTTCACGTTAACGAATTTTAGTAAAAAATGTATTGCAAATAAAACGCATGAAGTTGAATTTCTCTAAAGCAATTCATTTGATAAAATCAACTGTTATTTCTCTCCTTTGTCCACTATACCTAAATTGCATGGAATAATTTTTCTGTGTAAGCATTATAAGAGCTGGTACAGCAAAAAAAGTAGCAATCATTTCAATTTCACTGAAATGTTCTCTAACCCAATACAATTCTGTATTCACATACTACACTTTTCTTGTGCCTCAATTCAGTTTTGTTCTATATGAAGGCATAAATAAGGAAACTTGTATATTCGGACTAAAAAAAGAAATTGTAACGAAATATCTGCAGAAACGGGTAATTTAACTTCTGGAGACGGTTCTACTATCCGCGCAGAGCGTGGTGTACGAAAATAGAGGACATTCCTGTTCTCTTTAAAATATATGCATGGGGTTCTTGGCGAATGTCGGAAACTTGCTTCAAAGAAAAATGGGCAAATAATAACGCGTGACTTGTCGGTACTCAAATACGCAGTAAATCATCCTTAAGTTTTGACACGTGTAGTGACCGGATATGATAGAATAGTCCCACTGTAGCTTATGCAAGTCAAAAGAGGCGACTCAAATGGGTTCCCAACCTCTAGGAGTATAACCTGGAACCCTGCTCCAGGGGATTATATCACAGGACCGCAGGGACTTGCCTTCTTTAGGTAAGTACGGGCATCATGGCCCCGAGGCACCGTGGTGATCTTTTTTCTTTTCCATGAGGTTTACTGTCTATGGTAAACACGGGTGACGCGTCCCTAGAATACCCCAAGCGATCCTTCTCTACTTTCGATCCTCCTTGTCAACTAATTTTTGTCTTTCCCCCCATTTTTTCACGCCTAGTTGTTTCACGCCTAATCTTGTTGGGCGCAGCATAGCTACATTTGGCTCCTGCACCAATAACCTTTACATTCACTCCCTCCCTCACATCCTTAGGTTGTGGCCGCTGTATCCTCATATGATCATGCACTCGTGGCTGGTGGTTTTCGTTCGGTCGCGGGTTCGACCCTTGGCTACTAAAGACCCGCCGTGTAGCCAGGGCTGATGCACGTTAAATTTATTCGGGGCCCAAAGTCCTCCCGTTGGCGTGGTGTGGAAATTAGGAGAGGGGTGCCAGCTCAGGTGTAGCCTTCGTCACTTCACCGAGGTTCCAAATTGCGAAGTCCGTCACCAACAGCCCTCGTGTTGCCTCTAGTGCGATGTTAATAAAAACTAAACTAAACTATAAACACATCCCTAGGTTTTTGAAATGTTCAATGTTTTACTGCAACAATCTTTGTTGTTGTTTAAAGTAGTGGTGAATTAACTATTAAGAAATTACTTGGGATGTCAAGGAAAAGGGGACACTTCAGAACTATGCATATAGCCGGATTTACCATGGTCCGTACTCCGCAATACTCCAAATGGTTGCAATTTTCGTTATAATTGCCGTACAAGGTACAGCTTCAGATTTAAGTCATTTCCGGCAAAGTTTCTTCTTTTTCGTACATGAATTCGTAAGTATTCATGATACATACATTTAAGCAGAAATACAGCCCCAACAAAAGAAACACATTCGCGTTTTCTGGTGTGCTTAAAAGCGAATGAAAAGTGTAAGGTAGAATGATCTTGAAGAAATAATTTTTTTTTGGAAAAAAAAATAGGGTGAGTAGCTTGTTGCAGTTTCACATCGGAAATATTTATTTGCGTTCTCAAAGATACCCAGTGTAGCAGATGAGAATAAACCGGAGCGGAGTGTGTCCTTCAAAATATTGATGTCGCCAGTCAATTGCTTCAATCTCCTTAGTCACTAATTAATGAATTCGTCAAGCTACTGAGCAAAAATTATTCATTTCCTGATTTCAGTTAGACATGAAGCAGCCTTTAACAAATATATTAAAGATGCAACAGCATTGGCGAGTGATTTTGATACAAACAAAGAATTTCTCTTTAATGACGTTTCGATTATGAAAGCACTGATTAGCAGTTCCAAGATCCAAAATTAGTATTTAAAGTGGAACTTTACTTAACAATTGTGAGAGAGAATACTGCTTTGAATTCCGTAAAAGAAATATTTATCACCTAATAAACGGATGTAGCATATTATTTACATTTCAAACCGTTTTCATGAATGTACGAAGATGAAATCCTATACAGATTTTTATATTTCCATACAAGTTTCTAAAGGTGATTCAGTATATAGGGATGCTAGAGATGAAAAATTTGTGCAATGAATTAATGATGTACAAAATCTTTCATTCGTGATGATATTACTGATTCTTTAAAATATTTGGACTTAATTGAAAAAATAATTAAACTTTAAGCTTTTTCCAAATTTTCTGCAGCCTTAAGAAAATATTTAACCGTACCAGTCACAGTTACAACAGGCGAAATAAATTTATCTAAATTAAAAATAATTAAATATGTATATCGATTAATTCTTTATTAATATCACTTTGAAATAATACGAGGGTTATTGGCAACGAACCTCGTAATTTTAATCATGATCAAGTGACTATGCTGACGTTTGAGCTGCCATCCTCTCTCCAAATTTCTGCACTACGCCTTAGGGATGACTTAATTAATGCACATAACCCCCACGGCACTCCGGGTCTTAAACGGAATCAGTACTAGAATCCATAATTCGACAGGAATGTTTGCTGGCCGCGAGTTAGTTATAAATAAAATATTAGTTAAAACTTGTCCCAAATGTCTAAATCTTGCATTGTTAGACGAGTAAGAACGATTTCCAAAGTTTCAGAGCTCTAGCTTGATGGGAAGTTGGTTAAATTAACGATCGAAAATTTGATGACACACACACCAAGTGAAATACGTAAAAATGTTTTAAAAAATTATCAGAAGAAATTAACTTAGATATCATTATTGACAAAGTTACTAGTAAGAAAGAAAAGAATGTGATTTTTTAATTTAATATTTTATTTGGTGGAATAATTATAATACATATAATTGGCTAAGTATTTGGTATTCAAATGAGGTGCTGAAATTTTTTGAGAAAATCCCCTCTCCTTCCTTGATAAATATATATTTATGCCAAATATTTATGCCGCTAAGGACTCGTCGTGTAGCCGGGGCTTGATGCACGTTAAATATGTCGAGGCACAAAGTCCTTCCGTTGGCGTAGTATGGAACTTTGGAAAGGGAAGTGCCAGCTCATGTGTCCTCCTCGTCACTTAACCGCGATTCAAAATTACGAGGACCGTCACGGGTATATCTCGTGTTACTTTTGGTGTGACGTTAATAAAACCAATCAATGACAGAGATGAAATGAAAAAATAGACTTTTACTAAATTTTGTATTTGCAAGAATATGAGGATATATCTTTTTTTAAAAGAAAATTAAATGTATAATAAGCTTTTCGCTTTATACTCAGAATTTACTGATGAATTAAACTTGTCGCTTTGTTAAATATGTGCGTCAAGTTTTCTTCTACTTTGGAGGAAATTTTCTTATTTTTTTTATTGTATGTACAAAGTCACACAATTTTTTAATTTTAAGATAAAAGACATAATGATTTAATTTTAATCTGGGATAGAAAATGGATAAAGGTAATATAGGGAGTGGGGCAGTTGAAAAATTTAATGACCAGATATCGGCTTCCCCTGTAGAACTGCGCTTGTTAACATCTAACGATGATGGAAGATTAACCTTTGGAGGACTTGAACCTGGCACGTATCTAGAGCAAAACGTTAGGTGGGGCACTAGAATTTACAGAAGGATGAGATAATACATCATCATAAATCTATTTCTTTAACTTCTGGAGTAATCTCTGAGCTAAATCTTATTTATGAATATTATTACACGATTTATTCATTTATAATATAATGCAGAGTTATTACATATATTTAAATAACTTATATATAAAATTAGAATATTACAATTTGTTCTTTTTGTTGTTATAAGTAAAATCGTAGGGTAGGGATCACTTCCATATACTATAAAAAATATTGAATAACATTATTTGACTTTGCTTTAAGAAATAATTCCATTTGTCAACAATGAATTATTTTAGGCACTGTGTACATTTAAATTGAAATTTCTAATCTATATAAATGAGCGAATTATTTGCTCTTTCTTATTCACTTAGAATCGAATAAATGCAGTTTGCTTTCTCGTTTGCTGGAAAACTCTCTTTTTTTTTTTTTATAAAGTTATCTTTATTCATCTATTATTGATCTTTTATTATATATAATTATTATATATTCATATTAATAGATTAAGTAATTAATTAATTAATAATATAATTATGTTAACGCTATTTTTGTAATATTGAAATATTATTGTACACCAGATGATTTTTTAAACAAAAGAGTTCATGAAATGTATTATGGTTGTCTCCTCTTAAGCTGTTCTTATATTTACAACCTTGGCCGCTAAGGACCCGCCGTTAAATCTGTTCGGGGCCCAAAGTCCTCCCGTTGGCGTGTTGTGAAAGTTAGGAGAGGGGGGTGGAAGCTCAGGTGTCGTCCTCGTCACTTGACCGTGGTTCAAAATTACGAGGTCCGTCGCAATCGTCCTCGTGTTGCTTCTAGTGCGACTTTAATAAAAACTAAACTAAACTAAAACTTATATTTACAACCGAGAGAAACATTCTTAAAAATGAAAATTTAAAAAATAATAAATAAAGGAATCTATCAATACGGGCACTACCCGACTTGACCTTTCCACTGGCTACGAGCCTGCCGTGAACTACTTCTGCTTGAGAGCTTAATAAATTAATGTAAACTGTTTTTTCTTAACTATGCTTTAAATAAGAAAAATTATTAGTAACAAGCTTTGAAAAGCATTTTTTGTTCCTGGATATACAAATTATAATGGAAGAATAGTTTCGAAGTTGAGACAGACATTAAACATAATTAAAATTTAAAATACATCAGGTATACTTTAGTAGCCTCTTCCCCCCAAAGAGAGAGAGAGAGAGAGGGAAAAGAAAAGCACAAATTTCTCAAGAAAAGAATATAGACTAAGAAAAATTAATACTTGTATGAAATATTCTAAGTGTTATATAATGTGTATGTATTTCGATTCATAGACATTTAAATAGAAATTCTTATTTATCATATTTATTTATTTATTTATTGCAATGCAAATTCTTTTATTTAATCATCGCAATATAATTCTTTGGTTAAATCATAGTTTATAGAAAAAAAGTGAGAACTAATCCCGGACAAAAAAGGGCTCTGACCAGGTTTCATTTTTTAATAATTAGAATTTTCTTAAATTTTTAAATAAAATATTTTTTTTTATTTCAAATTTTCAATGGAAACGTCCTCTTTGATCCATGCAGGGCTGGTATGCTGCCCATAAAGACCATGCTTAAATCTACACAAGAATTCAAAGCACTCAAAATCACGCAAAAGTTTGCAAGAAAAAAGTTGACGTGTTATTTTGAGTACATTCAGCCGCCGCAGTAGCCGAGTGGTCATGACAGCGAGCTCGTAGCCTGCTTTGTTTCTATCGATGCAATATCGATTCAATATTGTGTTGTTTCAATGAGTTGTTTAAATCGATATGTTCGAGCCCTGATTCCAGTAAAGCCCCGTCATGTATCAATCTAATGTGCTTTAAATCTGTCGATCTTCACAACTCTCATGTTCGTTGTCGAAGTTAAGAGAATGGGGTGCTAAGTCAAGTGTCATAACAGTGCATAACAAACATAAGTGACTCAAAATTAGGAAGTTTGTATCCAATTAAATTCAATTCGCTTTTAAACGCGACGCTAATTAATAATCAATCAATTAATGCGTGTTAATTTGGGAAGAAAATTAGTTTTATTTTTTCATCGTTCTAAACAGATCGGTATCTCGATATTCATTTTCTGAGGATTTTTTTTTATTGAGTTAATGGCAAAGAGAATAAATTTTTTTTTTATCTTGACTTAAAAATGAATACAATAAAATCTACATTAAGTAATGCAAAACAAAAGTAGGCAAAAATTTTTTAAAAAAATGAAATAATTTCTCAAATTCTACTGAAACATAATTATCACGTTATACGATAAATTTAAAGTAAGAAACTAATTTTTCAGTGTCTTAAGTATATATATTTAAAAACACTGATTGTTTTTCATCATTTTCTTGATTATGCTCACGTTTCCCGTTCTGAAGTCCCGTATAAGCAGGAAATTTCAACCACTTCAAATTTGAAGGAAAAAAAAAAAAATATTTTTACACTGTACTTCTGATTTAAGATTTGGAAAATCTGAATTTCATAATTTTTAGTTAGATAATCTATATGTATAAAATCTAATTTTATTTCCTTAATGAATTCCTTTCAGTAAAAAGTTCTAATGTCGCTGATTTTCTTTACATTAAAATAATGTCAATGTTATTTTTCAGGAAATATACAGTTTGCTTGAAATTCTCACAAGTTCTCATCAAACGAAATTTTCTCTAGGGCAATTTTTCGGTTTCTCAAAGGGAAGCGTATTATACTTTAATATCTGTGAAATTCTGAAGTTTTTCACGAAAGCATTTCAAATAATTTTGTTTTAAGATACCCTCTGATTGTTATAACATTTTTAACTATTTTTCCATGAACTCTTCCTTCAAAAATTAACAAATAATTAGAAAAAGAAAAGCGTTTTAGGGAACCTGTAATTGCAGAATGATGAATTTAGAATGTTGAGGCTAAGAAATAAAATATGCGCGGTTAAAAACTCTCCAAAAATGTTCGAAAATAAAAATCAAGCTAACTACTAAATTGAATGAGAACTAGTGTCGTCAAAATCTTCAAAGTGTATGATTTATCTGATTGCTTTAATCCAAAAAATATCTTAATTGAGTGATGAAACACTTTATTCATTCTCTCCATATGTTAATTTTAACAAAACATGGCTATAGTTAAATTCTTTCTTAATATCTTTTGTTTTTATTTTACGATGACCGTGGAAGTAATGTTAGTTTTACGTAATAAATTTTCAGAAATGTATGCTTTTCAATGAATACCATCTCAATTATTCCAATTTGGAAAATGTATTCGATGAAAGAAAAAAATGGAATCACTAAAAAAAAAAAAAAATGATTCATTTCATACTGTTGATTTCATGAGAATCCAAGCTCATAAATTGTGGAATTCATGAATAATTCTTCGAACTTTGTTGATCAAAATCCTTCTCAAATGAAAGGGCAATCCAAAATGCATGTGAACTACTTTTTATAAAAAGTGATGGACCTTTTTTTTTTTTTTTTTACTATATGTTCAGGAAAATGAAATTAATATGTGGAGGAAGTTTCATTAAGTGGTTTACGAAATGTAATTTGTCTGATTTGATGATTCTAAATCAGAAGTGTGATATCTGTTGTTAAAAAAAATTAAGTGAAAAAATAGTTCATGTCTTTGGAACTTCGCGGAAGACTTGGCCATACCTTAAAAACGATTTTAAAAATTAATAAAATTTAAATGGGAAATATACGATATTGAAGGGGGGGAGAGAAAAGTATATGTCGTTTAATTAATGTGAAAAAAACTAAAATTTATTGCGATAAGCAGCAGGTTAATTTTTTTTATGTTTTGAAATTATTCTTTCACTCATAATTTGATTTACATTTCTTTTGCGTTGTTTAATGTACAAAAATACAAAATAAAAAATTTCATTTTTAATACAAATATTTTTGATTATTTCTCTCATTAAATGAAACAGGACAAAAAAAAAAAAAAATTACATAGAAAACCTTATTTGCATAAAATCAAAAAAATATTGTTAGAAATACCATGAGAATAAAATAAGAATAATTCCTCGAGGATTTCGAGAAGCATGGCAACGAACAGTTAGTCAGGAAAAGGCCATGTCTTCTGAAATTCACGGTAGAAATGACGATGTATAAGAAAATTCACGCTTTCTTCTTTCCATTACAGCAACATCATCGCTTGTTCTCCGCTTTGCATTATATGGTGAAGACTTCTTGTTTGGATGATTTCTGTCATCCCTTAAATTTTTCCCCATGAGATTCGAAACACCCTGTATATATTTCGTTTTGAAACTGTTCTTTATGATTCCTACATAATTTATTCAAAAGATCCTGTCTACAAGTGCACTGACGTTTTTTTTTTTTTATTTTATTGGCTTTCTTTTACTCACATTGTGACTATGCCTGGGTCAAAACTGTAAAAGCTTTTTTCTCACATTTTAAAGCGATCGATTGAGCTGAAATTTTCTGTACACAATTGTTTTGGACGACAGTACGATAATTTAATTATAATTAATAAAAATTCATTGATTAAAACTAATTATTTAAATAATTAAATTTTACGCCAAGTTTCTCACTAAGTCGCCAAATGGTCGCCAAGGAAAGGAATCATTGCGTAAACTCTCTTTTGTTAACTGATGACATCTCTGCAAATCCATCTTTTCCTTTATAAAAGGAACTTTGCAAGGAAGCATCAACTCATGTTCGTAACATTGCTCCCCATCTTCAAGACAGGCGAATGTTACCAAAAATTTAAGGTATGAAAATTTGTGTTACACAAAGTGTGAAGTTTGAAAGTAAACCCATGTTTAAAAAACTCGTTTTTTACCGGTGTTTTAAAAACGTATTACGCTTCAAAACTTTTAAAAATATATCAGCACTAATTACAGCATACACTTCTTTAGCTTCATAAAATGATTTGTCAGCTAAATTTAAAAATTGAGAAATTTTCACATTCGAAATATCTAATGTTGAGGATTATGTGAATTCGGTAATTTTATCTACGGTTAAGAATTTTGCTTATTTGTTATAAAGTTGTTTCTCTCTTTCTCAAAATTGAACATTTCGGTACCCCAAACTGTGCTTGGACAAAACAAAGCAAGTTACTTAAAAAGTTCGAAACGGGACTATAGTTACGTTAAGTACGCAGCATTTTTTTTTTTTTTTTCTTATAATCGTAAAAGTACCAATTCAGGCATCGATCCAGTCATTTCAGAATAATGAACCGTGTTTGACAAAAATTTTTGTGGGAAAAATAGGCAAGCGGAAACGCACGTAAAAGAAACTAAGAATGTCTGGCGCGGTTGTTGAGTAGTCTTGATGTTGTAGGCGATGCTTCAATCGAGCCGCACGTTCAAGTCTTCATTTTGCTAAACTCCATCTATACCGGGTTAACGCACATAAAATCTATCGGCGCTCAAAGTCTACACGTTGTCGTGGCGTACATGTAGAAGGTGGTTATTGATTTATTTATCGGTTTCTCCGTTATGTGGAAAGTTTCCACCAAGCTATATTAAAATAAACCAACCAAAGACTTTCTGGTATGTATGCATGTAATTAATTTTGCTTTGTGTAGTACGTATGTATGTACACACTTCTATCCCTTCTGTTTTCTTGTACTGGTTTATATAATAAATGATTGAGATTTTTTAGTAACTTTGTTTCCATTTCAATTGAGCGATTCTGCATTCCCAATAAAAAAAAAAAGTTGTGCCAGCTCAGTTCACTTTCTCTCCCACCGCTTTAAAATTACAAAATACATCGGTTGTGGTTAGCGAAACTTTGTGTCCGGTAGAAATAGACAGCTGGAATCATTCAATATAGACCATCTTTTAGAATAGTTGAAGATATTGCACGTTACACGGAAATGAGCCGGAAATTCCTCTCGTGGCGAGGTATCATACTCGTTTTTAAGCAAAGCTCTAATTTACTTGGCTTCTTAGCCAATAACTTTCCGTGTAGCTTTAGAGAGCCATTAATTAAAAAAATAAGATGGCGCACAATGATAGAATTTTAGCAAATTTATTTCGCCAAAAATCAGTAATTATTTTTATACAAATTAAGCAGTATACGTGAAACGCAATGCTGCACCAGAATAAAGTTACGTATTGAACCTGATTCTGTTCTTAGGAATGCAACCCACGATTTATAAATTATCTAAGAATTTCTATACCGTTTTTCAACTACATTGCTACATGGGATTGATACTAACTCGCTAATATTCGCCCAATGGCACGTCCTAGTAATTTTTCAGCAAACGAGACGAGCACTTGTGTGTGAAAATGACAGTGTCGAAATGTTACTCCAAGCACAGTTTTACAAGCAGAAACTGCAGACTCTTTGAAACTTGCTTTTGGTCTCCTGTCCAATGTTAAAAGCCTGCAGTTCCACCTATATTTGTATTATCATA
>BMAW01027963.1:1048391-1093677 GCA_019974015.1 Nephila pilipes
CCGATTTGAACCACTTATTGAATTCCAGTTTTCGATGTTTCAACATTGTGTGTGATTTGCAACGAACCCGTGACTATGATGAAAGAATACAACCTGCGTCGTCATCATCGAAGCAAACATCAGGAGAAATATGCACAGTTGGAGGGTAAAGTCCGTGCCGGAAGTTTTACTAACTTACAAAATCAACTCACACCTCAGAAGACATTCATCAGTAAATCCTCAAATGAAAATTAATCCTTAACTATAGCCAGTTATGAAATCGCCTACATCCTGGCTAAAAATGGCAAACCGTTTACAGATGGTGAAGTAGCGAAGGAATGTGTATAAGGGTAGCTGAGGAACTTTGTCCAGAAAAGTCGAAATAACTTTAAAATGTAGCTTTCGGCACAAATACCATTGTCCTCTATATTGCTGACATAGCTGAAAACATTGTGACATAAATAGCGAAAAATGCAAGAAAGTTTCGTCATTTTTCAATTGCAATGGATGAATCACTGGATAGCTGTTCTATCTCTAAACTGCTTGTGTTCATTAGAAGTGTGGATTAAGACATAAACATAACACTAGAGTTCGATTCCCTATATAGCATGTATGACACTGCTACCTTAGAGAAAATATTCAATGAATTGAAAAAAAAAAAAACTTTTACTGAATATAAATTGGACTGGACTAACCTCAGTTACCTGATTGTTGATGGAATTAGTTTAGTTTAGTTTGTATTAACGTCGCACTAGAAACGATTCGAGGGCTATTGACGATGGACTTCGTAAATCTGAACCTCGGTCAAGTGACGAGGACGACTCCTGAGCTGGTACCCCCTCTCCTAACTTCCACACCGCGCTAACGGCAAGACTTTGGCCTCCGACAGATTTAACGTGCATCAGCTCCGGCTACATGGCGGGTTTTTAGGACTGTTGATGGAGGAAAGAACATGAGTGACGTAAAGAAAGTCTTAGTTGGGACAAGTGAAGCAAATGTGTAATGAGAAAAACATTCCACAACCAATGTTCATGCACAGTCTTATTCACCAGCAAGCTTCGTGCACTAAATGTGTGGACATTAGCAATGTACTGAATCCTGTGGTGAGGATTCTGAAGTGAATTTTATAAGGTCACATGGGTTCGAACATAGACAGTTCAGAGACATATTGAAATATACAGACACAAAATCGCAAGATTTAGCATAAAACACAACAGTAAGATGGTTAAGAGCAGAGTATTTGAATTAAGAAAGAAAGTAGGTAATTTCCTGGAAAATAAAGGCAAGCCACAGCCATTACTGTCTGATGAAGAGTGGATAAGTAAATTGGCCTTTACTGCAGACATAACTAGTCATTTAAATTGTATGAAACTACAAAGAGAGAAAAATCTAGCTTCTGATCTATACATCCCCCTTAAAAGATCTAAACTTGTCTTGTTTTTGGAACAAGTACAGGCCAACATCTTGACGCACTTTCAGCAGTGCAAGTATTCATGGTTGAGCAACAGCTGAGTTCCCCATGTCTTTTACATGAGAGATCATCAAAGACCTCCAGCTGTAGTTTCAGGAGCGGTTTCTGACTTGGATTCAAAAGCAGAAGAAGTGAGATTGTTTCAAAATCCATTTGAAACAGATGTGGTCATTTGCTCAGATGAACTGCATCTGGAGGTTGTTCAATGAGCTGCAAGCAAATGACCTCCTTGGGGACAAGTTCAAAGAAGACTGGTGGGTTTTTACTCAAGGAAGACTTTCCTAATCTCAGTCATAGTACCTTTTAATCTTTGGAACGATATACTTGTGTGAACAAACATGTTTAAGAATGAAATACGTGAAGAATCATTAGAGAATAAACTTGTCTGAGGATAATTTCAGGTCACTGTAGATGCTACGGACATCAAATCTAATGGCAGAAATGTCTGCTATTTTGGCATCCAGGAAACAATTCCACCATTCCCACTTATACAGATTTTCATGTGTAGTGTATTAATGTGTCATAAAGTAATAACTGAATAAAATAATATTAAATAAATAATTAAAAACAGCATCTATGTTTTGATTCTTTTTTTTATTTGGAACCCGAATGTGTAATCGGCCTCCAAACTGCTGTTTGATAATTAATGCGGCTTCTCTATTTTAAAGCCACAAACAAGATGGCGCTCTTCTCCCTAGAGGTTTATTGTAAAGCCACTAGATGACGCTCTTCTCTCTTGGAATATGAGATAATTCTTAGTTTTTAGAATTCGACTTGGATATGCAACGAAACGGTCGTTGATTCTCATATAGGAGCGAGATCCAAAATAGTTTGGAATTAATATATATTATTTTTGTTTAAATGGTCCGTCTTAGTTAATTGAGTGAAATTGAATTAAGTTTTGTAGTAAGACCACCTATCTGAAAGATTTAATTGGAAACGCGCGCACGCACGCACGCACACATATATATTATATATAATATATGTGTGTGTGTGTATTAATTAGCAGAACAAACTAATGGAGGTTTACTGATGAGTTCAAATTTTGTTTTCAGAGTGAGCTCAAGAAGATTGTTGGCTTGGCAGTAACAGGGTGCTCCCGCTGTATACCAATCATATCCACGAGAGAGACAAATTGGGTGGGCTCAGATTATGTGTATGGGCTGAAAGGTATCGTTTGGGGTAACCATGCTGACTAGCATATCGTCCCAAGATCGATCGATCTGTTATTGTCGTTAATTCTCTGTAACATAGAAACAACATTCTTATTCAATTATTTGTGCAATTTGTGACATCTTCATCTTACAAAACGCTAATCCCGAGTCCATACAAAGGTTGGTTGGTGGAGAAATGCCTTTGTGAGGAGATAATTATGCGTTTGGTCGGTCAGATGGTCAAAGGACTTTAATCTGACTGAGCATGTTTGGGATACTTTAGGAAGCGGTGTTATTACTTTTAGCCCAACACTACAACTCTTCAATGTTTTTAAATTGCCTTTACAAGGCAGGAGGATTTGCTCCTGAGTTAATAAATACAATTTTTGAACATGAAACTTCACTGTCATGCCCGTAAAACTGCTAACGTTTATCACACTCCATGCAGTTAGATTAATATTTTTGTGAAAGAGCGAAATATCGTAGAATTCCATCAAATAGATATCTTACAATCACAATTTTTTCTTAGCTTCTGGAAAAACGGTGAGCATCTGTAGTTATATCACATCCAACTTGTTTGAAGTTTTTGAAATTTTGGGGAGATTATTCTTCTGTAAATTGTGTGAAAATAGGGTAACCCTTCAAAATGCACAATTTTTACAGTTTTTTTTTTATTGCTTTAAGCCCCATTTGAAATATTTTAAATGAATTTTTAATTATTCTTTCAGAAAATCGACAAAAATCTGATGAAATAAAACTTGTGAATAAAACTTCATTAAAAAATGATTAATTTACTTCGGCAATTTGAATAAGACGATGACATATTTTTTTTTTATTGAAGTTGCTTAATTTTAGTATTTCCATTCTTTTCTTTGGTAATTTTTTTCATATAAATTGGAATGTCTTTCTATCATACTTGTACAAGCTTTTTTCTAAATTTTTTAACTAAACTCATTCTAAAGCAGAGTTTTTAACGCAGTAGTACATGATTGAATGAGAAAAATAAAACAACCAAGTATTCTCTTATTTTCATTGATAATCAGATCCTGCATTTCCCTCTAATAAATGTTTGTAATAAACATGTACCTATGGCAAAGAAATAGCCTTTGATGAATAATTTAATTGAAATTACTTTAATATGATTAAATATTCTACACTCCATTAGTTTTCGTTTCGTTAACTCAATAGTCTACTTAATTCGTGGTTTTACTGTGGCTCATTTTTTGTGAGATTCAGGCAACCCCTTTTTCAGAGGACATCAAGAAAAACGCAGACATTAATACCTTTTTCTTTCCAGTTTGCAAATCAAGGGATAAACATACCATGGAGTTCCAGTTTTCAGCAGTAAACTTGTACTCCGAGTAAGAGAAAATAAACACGAGAAAGAAAAAAAAAAAAAAAAAAATCAAATGTTGCTTGCGAAACTAAAAACCAGCCAGAGAAGAAGCGCAGGAAGAGTAGATATATTTTTCTGAACCAGAACCCACAATTCCCCTGATCGTAAAGTGCAGACGGAGACATATCCATTGAAATTTTGAGGGTTGAGAGGTAAACTAATTTCTAATTTGCATTCTTCTTTTTGGGATTTGAATGTTTGGATTCGATATGAAATATTCCAGTTTGAACTTCTTTTTTTTTTTTTTTTGTAAGAGATGATTTTCAAGATCTCGTGGTCAGTGAGATTAGCAGCACGTTCAACCATTTTTCTTCGACAAATTTCAACAATTATGAAGATTTCTTATCCTTCTTGAAGTGATTTCCGTTATGATTGAAAATAAAGTCGAAAGAGCGAAAGCGCAACGCAGAAAATTCACAACGATATTGGAATTTATATTATCGCTCAATTTATATTAATACTACAACTCGTGGTTCAATACCTAAGATTCCCGACTAAGATGAGTTAACGGGGTCCTACTGTACTTCAGCTTGTGAATCACAATTACAACTAACCTTGATTTTATTCATTACAGAAAAAAATATCTGCAATTTTACCGAGATACTTGATTCGATTATCGTGACGAATGTAGCTCATTATTATACACTTTAACCTAAAATTATTAAGACGTCACACTCCTCATTTAAGATGGAGAAGTTAAAGGAAAAAAAAAGGAGTTACTGAGGCCTTCACCATGTTTGATAAAGGGTTCCACTGAATTAAAAATATTAAGAGCAACTCTAGAACCAAAAAACTAAAAATCGATAACGTTGATTGAATTGATGCCTTTTTCTCTTTTAACCTCTACATTCAGTTGCATGAGAACTTCACAGTCAAAAGTGATGTTTCACTTCAATGTTTAACTAATTTTTTTTGTTAACTGGTTAGTAAAAAACAATTCATACAATCAGGAATGTTTCTACCCATTGCACATGCCCGAAGACGGAAGAACACAAGGGGGAGGGAGGCGTCGCAATCCTCACCAAAACGCAGGTTAGACTCGGCTTTTCCCTGAAAATCATTTCAAAGAAAAAAGAGGAAATTACAACTCTTAATTAGTAGCTTGTCAATTAAGTCGCTCTGATTGTGTTGTGAGGAGGTGTTGGGACCAATGGATCTGAGAGAGAGATGTCATTTACACGAAGACCAGGCGTCGAGAAGACCGTCACATTGTAAGAAATGCACTCATCGGCTACTGCTTCATCGGCCGCCATCCTGGCACAGGTAGCACCTTCACTAGCCCCCCCCCCGTGTCCTCTCGAACCATACGAAGGTGCCTTGCTGAAGGGCATTTGGGATCGCGGCGCCCATTACGTGTGCTGCTCTTGACGCCCACCCATGGACGCCTCCGTTTGGAGTGGTGCCTCGTCCATTTGCACGAGGAAACTGGACTGCAGCGGAATGGAAAAAGATAGTCTTTAGCGACGAATCCAGATTCAATCTCAGCAGTGATGACAACAAAGCCTCAATCCTGCCTTTGCTTTACAGCGATACATCGCTCCCACTGCTGGTGTGATGGTATGGGGTGCCATTGCCTATAATACACGGTCACCCCCTAGTATTGATCCGTGGCCCCATGACAATCCAGCGGTATGTCCATGACATCCTGCAACCACATGTGTTGCCACTCATGCAACGGCTCCCAGGAGCCATTTTTCAACAAGACAATGCTCGGCCTTACACGCCAAGGGTGTCACAAGACTGTCTCCGCACTATTACTACCCTTCCTTAGCCTGCCCGATACCCAGATTTGTCTCCAATCAAGCATATCTGGGATCATTTGGGACGGCGAGTTGGGCATCCCACGAGTTTGAACGAACTAGAGGCAAGGTTACAGCAAATATGGAACGAAATGTCTCTATACATCATACAGAACCTGTTTGCCTCAATGCCCGATCATGTAGCATCGTGTATTCGCGCTACAGAGTGGGTTCAACAGAGTATTAAATCCTCCGTTCTTTTGCCTTTTTCTCTGAAATAAATTATCCTTTTTCTTTGATTTTCTAATCATTTACTTGTATCAAAGTAGTCATTACGAAGGTAAAATTTCGTTTCATTTTGATGACTCGTTCTTGGTGCGCTAATTTTTTTGTCCATGAGTATATTTACAATATTTTAATTCGGTTAATTTAAAATACTAAAGCTAATATTTACAAAATAAAGTACATGTAGCACTTCCACGTTCTACACATTGCGGGGTGCATGTCGCATGCTAAAAAAGTATTGGAATATCCTTGGACGGGACGTTCTAGTGAACGTTTTTTAGAACTCTGAATGTCTCTTCTCTTTAGAAATTTTTGGTCTAATGGAATTGACCACGCCTCTTCTAAAACCACGGGACATATTGCTTTGTTTTGGTTGGATAACTGAAAGTGATAAAACAGTTATTGGTCAATAGCACTCCAACCGAAGCAAGAATTGCCACCTGCTAAACTGGACACCTGATGTGTGGGTGTTCTCGGTTCCCAGGATAATCGGACTCCATTAGGTCAAAGTTCATGAGAAACGGAAATGTTTTCCCTTTCTCACGAGTCCAGATGTCTTTAATGAGGATCTTGTCCGGATGTAAGGGAGATCACACTTCGTCGTAAGCGGTGACCTCGTAATTTTGAACCACGGTCAAGTGACGAGGACGACACCTGAGCTGGAACCCCCTCTCCTAACTTCCACACTACGCCCTCGGGAGGACTTTGGGCCCGACAGATTTAAGGTGCATCAGCCCCGGCGGGTCCTAAGTGGTATCAATGCCTGAACCCGCGATTCGACGAAAACCGCCAGCCTGAGACCATGACCACTACGCCTTGAAATAATTCGTAGACTGACAGACGTCAGGCAAATCCGTCATTACATGCCACGTGATCTGGAAATATTCCTAGAAAACCTTATTATAAATTAACACTAAAAATTCGCGTTATTCTGACGCAATCGAGATGGCGGAGCTGTGTCTCTTGCTTCATATATTTTAATTATGAATATTCATTGCCTCTCTCTGCAAAATGAATAAACAATCTTCCTTGAACTAAGGTGTTCTTCTTCAAACATGTTTTACAAAGTCATTGATCTTTAAAAGTCACTTTTAAATTTAAATTCATAATATATATATAGTTAATCGAATTCCTAGAACAGTTTTGTGTTGTCAACATGCTTAAGTATGTTTTCTCACAGCTTGAATGCACTACAATTCTTCAAAAGCGTTTTCGCTTAAAGCAGGATTGCAATACAATTTTAATTTGCCAGTCATATTAAAAAATTAGCTTTTGTCGTTCATAAACCCTGAAAGCAATTCATTTAAAATTTTCAAATTATAGCGAAATATTTGCTAGCTTCATATACATACAAAATGATTCTAATCACTTTAACAAGGCTCGAATAAAAATAAAACGTTATTTTTAATATGATAATTTTGCTTTGTAATTAATAGTGAACAAACTCTATAATTGTCAAATACTTATTTTATATTACAACAAATTGTAAAAGAATTTTGAAGGATAAGATAATTTTTATATTCAAATATTTCTCTCTTTGTATTATGTAGCATAATAAATGTGAAATAGCAACCACATATTTTTTCTACTATATTCGATAATTTTTGTTTTATGAAACTAAACTTGAAATTTTTTTTTAAATGCATGTTATTAGTATTCAGTTGGCTTCACACAATACTTTCTTAAATATGATTTTCCCTCTAGCAAATTAAGAGCATTGAATGAAATTTAATCATATGTGTGTTAAACCTAAAATTTATTTGCTTAACTGTGGATATCTCTTTGAATTCTATTCAAGAGAGATTTATATCCTTCAGCGAACGTAACATATTATTTAAATTTCTATTGTAATTCATTATGTTCCAAGATGACAAAAAAAAAAAAAAAAAAAAAAAAAAAAAAGGAGCAGATTTTGATATTTCCTTTCAAATTTCAAAAGGAAAATTAGTTGGTATATAAAACTATTTAATTATCTTTTAAAAATTTGGAATTTATGGAAGAAAATAGTTTAATAATTTTCTATCTCTTCTGAATCCTTAGGGATATATTTAACTCTGCCAGTTATAATTGCAACAGATGGTAGAATTTCTTTAAATTAAAAATAATTATTAAATCGTAAATACGATCGTCCTTGTGCCAAAAGATATAGTGATTTAGATTTATTTGCAATAAAGGTCTGTCGCCAAAAATTAACTTAGACAGCATTATTGACGAAAGTAATATTTCATTAAGGCTCCCGTATACCGGCCATTTTTATTTCGTGAACGTAATATTAATCCTATGGAATTTCTACTATTGTCCTCAAATATTTACTACTTGAATGCAAATAAGTGCATTCAAGTAGATAAAGTAAAACATAATGAAAGAGCAAAACTTAATGAAGATTTCCGTGGAATTACATTTTCTCCTCGATTTCTGAAAATGATTTTGAATATTTTTAAAAGACCAGAAAACCCATCAGATGTAATTCTGCAGAAACCTTTATTATTTGTTGCTTTTCAGGATCCATTTTTTTTTAATATTTAAATATAATAGTAAAGTTTTGAGGATGGTAATAGAAATTCCACATGGATTAACACTAGGCTCACAAAATTAATAAGTTTGGTAGATGGGAGTCTCAAATAGAATAATTATAGTACTTGTATATAAATTACTGTAATTTTTCCAGATAATACTGCACTCGCTGTAAATTTCAATGCAGAACTTTTATTTCATACTAAAACTTTTTGCTATCCCCCCCCCCCAAAAAAAAGACAAGCGAAATAGTACAATAACAAAGCAAATAAGAGAGAATAAGTTGAATCATTTATGCTTTCCCAATTTCCTCCAGTGTTAGTATACATTGCATCAATTCAAAGTTTTTAAAATGGTTAACACAGTGATTGTCAAATATTCATTTAGCTTGTTATAGTCGGTTCTGCAACTGAAATTAATAAAGGAACAAAAGAAATATATTTTTATATGCATATTTCTTTAACAATTACAATGTTTCCTTTATTCCTTCAACTGGAACCATGTTCCAGTTGAAGGAAAAGGAAAATGGACGAAATTTTCTCCACGAGACCAAAACCCAAAAATTTTCAACTTGATAGCCTCTACAATATTTTCAAAGCACAAATTTTGACTGGTAAATCTCAGCTTTAATTAAAGAGATTCCAAGAATCAGTCAAATTGATATTAAAGAAAACAGTATAGTAAAAATATAATATTAAAAAATCCAATTACAGAAATGATTTTTTAAAAAAATATGGTTGGTCATTTGCAATGTCAAGATTCTATTTGATATACACAACTTACGTAAGAAATTTTTCCCCACCAATTATTTACATTGCAAAATCAGAATTTTTATTTATTTAGTATACATTTATTTAACAACTAAAATAATTCCATCAATAATTAAGAGAATAAAATAAGGCATTAGTGTTTCAAAGTTCTTTACAGTAATGGTTTCTTTGATGAAAAAAAATTAAGACACAAGTAGAGCTTTTAATCATTTCTAAACACTAAGCAATGCACCAATATAATGACAAAATAATAAGATTGTTAAAAACATTTATTATTTTACAGAAAATTCTTCTACAAAATCAGTCGACAGATGAGAAGGCATTTAAAAGTCAAAAATATAATATATACCTTCATAGCAAAGAAAAGAAAGATATCAATTGTGATAAATAATTAAGCAATGTTAGGGAAGTTATACCCATGGAAGTTTGTATGCATACAAGGTAAGCAATATACAAATACAGAAAGTGCCTTTTTAACCCTCTTCTATGCAATTGAACCCTTAGTTAAAACAATGAAATCGGTTATTAATCTGAATCATAGGAAATGCATTAGTTCATTCACTTATACTAAATTACAGATTCATTTTCGAGTTACCAGATATTCAATGTCAACAAGATATATATTATGTGAAAATATAAATTTACAGTAATCATTTACAAAATACACAGTAATATAAAAAAAAATCTCGTTGCCAATACATTTTTAAATATGCCACACATTTCAACTTTTACACCCTTAAAATGCTAAATATATATTTAAGAAAATGAAATTGTTACTTTTACTTGCTTTTGTGTTTTTATTTATGAACCAATTACCAGTGTATATCAAAGGATTAAAGTAACCTTGTAAGATGATTTGTGGAGAAGGGGAGGAAATCAAAGGAGTATACAAATGGTTCCTTTCATATCATTAATTTTTTTAAAAGTAAATAATCAAGCATTAGATATTCCTACATTATTATTTTAAAAGATTTTCGTTTCATCACTCTATGACAATGAATTTTTGTTTGCTATTATTTTGTCAATGAAATTTTTTCACTTGATCAAATAAATAATTAGAAAAAATAATTGAAAAGAGAGTTAACATTAAAACACATCAAAATAGATGCCATGTATTTCTCTAAAATAAAAAGGCTAGTTAATACTTTCTTAAGTTACAGAAAAGTAAAACTTTTGCACCATTAAGATCATTCCTAAACTGGATTGGTAGAATTGGACGATAATCGATCTTTGCTCTGTATTAAGGAACATTCAAAATGTTTTTTGGAGTAGAATGGTTTAGTTCCATCATCCAGTTGATGATGATGGATATCGCACCTAAGGGTTAAAAAGATGCCCCTTGTAACAATGATTCAATTTCAAAAACAAAGGTGCCCCTTGTAACAATGATTCAATTTCAAGAACAAACTTTCATTCATGTTTATAAAGATTGACTTAAATATTCAATTTTCAGTTATAGTAAATTAAATTATTAAAAATAAAATGCAAAGTTTTGCAAAGAGTAGATTTAGACACTCAAGGTGCACATTTTTTTAAATAATTATTCTTAAATTATTTCTAATTAAATATAAGAATTAGAGCAAATGATGAAATATAGAGAAATGGGCAATAGTAAACTTTTCCGATATTAAAATCAAAGGAAAAAATAAATTATTAAATTTAATATATTTAAAGCTGAATGTAATTAAAATTGAAGCAAACAGTAAAAAAAATTGAAAAGTTATCCAACTAAAACAATAGCCCCTTGGTTGGCTAATAAAGTTTTATTGATGCTGAGTGTATATTAATTAACATTATACTTATAAGCAATACAAGGGTTAATGGAGAAACACCTAGTAATTTTGAACCACAGCCAAGTTAGCCGGCATACCACTAATCAAAATTTCAAATAACATCAATGTGAAGACTTCCCAAGACCCTACATAATTAAAGTGTATCAACCTTTCTAAATAACAGGTTTTTAATGGAATCAGGGCTTGAATACTGAACCTTGCCAGCAATGACCATTCAGCTACTATGGCCCCAAATCATTTTTAAAAAGTATAATAAATTTAGCCTGAAATTATAATTTATTAAATTGAATGTAAAGAAAACAAATTTAGAAATAAAATTTTAATACAGAAAATGTTTTGTGAATATCAGGGACATTTTACATTCAACTTTTCTAAATAGGACATAACAATCAAATATAATAAATAAATAAATAAAAAAATTTGTTTGAAGATACAGTTTAATTTCAGGTTAACTACTATGTACAGAATTTTAACTGTTTATTTTAATTAATGCATAAATTAAAAATATGAAACATGGATAAACAAAGCACTGCTCTGATTTTATCAATTACATTACTAAATATCAAGAGAAATTCATTGAAACAAAATCATAGAAAACATAATTTGTATTACAGCAACAAAAAGTAAAAAATAGACATTTGAATCGGAAGTAAATATGATGAAAGGTAATTTAAGCTAAGAATTTTAGTAATGATATAAAACATTTTAGTAAGATAAACCAAAATGTTATAATTAGAACAATGAAATTTTTAAAAATAATGAATAATGATACAATGTGTTACTTAGCAATAAATAGAATTTACATTAGTTCTTGACAGAAATGTAATATACATGAAAATAAATGTGTGTGTATATATGCAATCTTTAGATTTCAATCTTATTTTAAAAAAAATAACTTATATTCCATGTTAAAAAAAGAGAGAGAGAGAGCTAACATTTATATTTTTAAATGTAGTATTTTTTTTTCTTTGTTTATTCTAGATATATTCATCAAAAATTATATGAGAAATATTGATTTATATAAAAAATTAACAGTCCTAATCAATACATTCATATCAATATTATACATAAAATACAATTAAAACGAACAGAAGGAAATTTGCTATGCAAAATATTTAAAAATGTTAACTTAAGAGAGCAAAATCCGACAGTTCATTTTTCTTCAACATGCAACAAAATCAAACAATTATTTTAAAATAAAAATTACACAAAATTTTCTATCCCCCAAAATGATGATTCCTTTATAAGTTGCCGATTCCTTTTTATTTATATATTATTATAAACAAATTTATATTGTTTTTCCAGGGGAAAATGTTACGAGCATATAGTTCAGAGCTTCAATACTTATGAAATACAGGATAATTACAAAATAATACCACAACTTTGAAGGTCTGTAGCTCCTCAAAAGTAAGTGCATTATCCCTACAGATGATAAAGAATGAGAAGTTTGTATACACAATGTTTTGTAGAACTACACAGCACCACCTTCATTGGCACTTATTTGTTCACTTAGTGACACGAAGCTTATACTGGTATGGCTCCCATTTCCACTCCGCCACAATACCGGCAAACCTTAACAAACTGAAAACATGAATAACTATACAAATTGTGAAACCGAACATGCTGAAAAAAAAGCAGGATGAATTCTTCTATCAAATGGACAATGTTTATGCTTCTGTGGTGGTGGTATCACATTGAATATTTTTAATATTTTGAGGAATATTTTTTATTTATTTAACCAAAATGATTGAAACTTTAGTTTTGCAACTGTAGCCCTTCAAAGTTGGGACATTCTTTTGTAAACATCTTGTATTAAAGGGGAAACAAAAATATTTTGTAACACAATGAAATATACATATATCTAAAAAAATGGTCATTTAAGGAAATAATATCATATAAATTTAATAAATTGTCTTTGAATGAGAGGGTATTACATGCCCATTTCAAAAAGTTAACAGCATTTATTTTCTTTCTTTCTAAATTTGATTTCATGCATATGTTAGTCCAAAATTAATCTTAAAATGATTGTGTTGAATTTAAACAGTTCATTAAAAAACATGCAAATGCCATACGACTAAATACATAATTTTCATATTCCATCTGACAAATTAATCTTGACAATTTATACAAAATTTCCAGGATGAATGAAGAAACAAATTTACATCAAATGAATTCAAAATAGATATGAAGATTTATTAATATAATTATGAATGTTCTCCACTAGTGTGACCAAATTCTTCTAGTTCTGTATGATGCATTTTTCTAGATAATAACGTCACTAAAATATCTTCACTGCCATCCTTTCGATTTTCGATTTCAATGCTGACATTACCAACATTCACCTGTAATTATAAGTTGTAATATATGTATATATCTATGTTACAAATATAAGTTCATACAAGCATTTCAATTTGAATATTTAAAATTAATATTTTAGATATTAGATGGCTACAATTAAAAAAAAGATTTAACTAGAATGGCATTTCATTGTGCTGGCCGACTGACAACTAGTAATAAATTTTATAAATATGATTTAAGGTTAAATGATGACGATATAACACATGCATTCTATTTCACTCCTCAAATATGGCATCACAATTTACATGATTAGTCAATTAAAAGTTATCCTTATTTAAGTGACAGAATATGACTAAAACTCATAATATATTATATCAGGTAGAAAATGTCCCATAAAAAAACTTGTGTGATTATAACACATATATTTTTCTCTTTCACATGTACATTTAAAATTCATTAAAATTATAACACAAACATATAAAACATAACAGGAGACTTTACTTGGAATATATCATATATTACATGAAATGAATTAAATGGAACAAAAATAGGTATTATTACATCTGAAAAAAGCATTTTAAGAAGACATCCCATTTTTTAAAATTTGTGATTTAAGTCCTGAACTTACAAGAACATGTATCATGGTTGCATGATTTTTTTTCCATACTGCAACAACACTTGTTGAAAATCCCCCCCCCCTCTCATTGAATAAGGTATATTTATCAATACAACATTATAATGAAATCATGTCTATCAAAACAAATTTTAAATCATATATAATGTAGCAGATCTGGTCTGCATATAACAAATTTCAAAACAGTACAAATGTAGTTATTTATCCACCCTTTTACAACATAAGTGAATACTTTGAAAAGAATAAACTGATTGTTAATAAATTAGTATACAGTTAAAAAAATATATTTCCTTGATAAATTAATGTTTACTTTCTTCAGAAATTTCTAGAAATACATGTACATTATGCACAATTAATATTTCTGCACAATTTTCTAATCTTCATAAGCAGTCAATTTTTGAAATTATTTACAGATATATATTTTAAATGATGCAACTTTTGCAGATATGCCTAAAATAACTTATCAAAGTAAACAGAAATTAATACCTAAAAATAATAAGCAGAATTTTCCTTTACAACAACGACTGCTATCATTTTTAATATAGTGTACAATAATTAATCCTGTTCAAAAAGTTTCAAATTTTTATTTGATACAAGACATTTTAATAGAATTTAAAGCAAAATATAATTTTTTTCAACAATATAATATATAAATGACAATAAGAGACTGCACTTCCTTCAAGTGTTTAATTAATACTAGGATGCTTTTTTCTCCTTTAAAAAAATATAAAATAGTTACTTAACAAGGTTAACTTACAAGGGGAAGGAGAGCCATGAAGTATCTGTGAATTTCATACTTTTCTTTATTCCTACAGAAATTACGGAAAGTGATAGTTTGTTTCCGATTGGTGTTTCCGAATGCATCCAAAATATTAGATCCATAGAGATTGATATCAAAATTGCTTCTTTGTTTCTAAAAAAATTATTAAAAAAAATATTTCATTAACATAAAAAATTAGCTAAACTGAATATAAATAAACATTTTATAATTTTTTTTACATAAGTAAAAGAACATTATTGGTATTGGTTACAATTTCTGACTTCAACAATTTGGAATCAAGCCCATTGTATTGATTCATAAATAAATAAAACTTCCTTATATAGCTTCAGGGAATATTGTAAATCATACATAATCAAAGTATAAATACATTAATCAAGAATTATATTAATACATTTGTTTTCCCAAAATCTGATATTTTTTGGGGGAAAAAAAAGGGGAGGGGGTAAAATACCTTTTGCTTTGGATTGAAGGGGTTTTGCAATTCATATTTGCACATAACATGAGCTGCAAAATTTTTTACTTTGGGTCGTTCCAAATGGAAATTTCGGACAAATGATACAAAACCTTTTTTTTTATAATAAGAACCTTTATTTTCTATTAACAAGGAGAAGAGGAAAAAAAAAAAAAAAGGTTTATATTACAAGCATTTGTAAAATAACAATTGGCTTAATAGCAAGTCTTTTAGGATATTTTAGGTATAATTTTTACATTATTACCTGAACTATAAATGAATGTGATGTCATTTAGAGGAAAAAAACCTAACCATGAAGACAAGATTTTTTTAAAATTAAGTAAAAGAATTTCAAAATTAGATGAATTACCAGGATTATGGAGACACTGAAAAATGAATTAAATCAAGTTTCCCAAATGGAGGTTGCAACCAAAACAGGGTCATAAAAATAGGCTGAGTTGTTACTGTTTTTTAAGTGTAAGACCAGGTTATAATTGCCATGAGAAAAATATTTGTGGTCATGTCCTGCAGAAACTGGTAATCATAAAGTCTTTATAAAACTAACATAATTACAGAATGAGTATAATATTTAATGAGATTTAATCTGTTTTGCTAGGCCTGTAGACTAATCTTAAGGAATGTTTACTCTCAATCAACAATGACACAGAAAGGATAAAAAAAAAAAAAATCCATTTACATTTAATGTAGAATCCAAGGATGAATAGATGGACTTAAGATGTTCAATCTGTAATTGAACTGCAGTGTGGCATATTACTCGAAGACATACATGAGAGTAAACTACTGAAATTTTGGGTATTATATTGTCAAGAATACCCAGTTTTTGCAAAAAAAAAAATCAGTAAAATTTCTGATGCCTTTGTTACAACCTATAAAGGTACAGCTAGATTTTCAAAACTGGTTTTCTAAAAAATAAATACAGAAACAGATAATAAATGAGACCATATCTGAGGATTAAGTTACCAACTTCCCCTTCCAAACATGAAATTTATAGTTAGAAAGAAACAGATTCACACTTCTCATTAAATATATTCATGTAAGAAATTATTAAAGTACATGGCAATTATATAGTTGCTTCTAAAAGTTTTATTTTACTTGCAAATCTTCAAATAAGCAATACATTTTTAGCAAAGCATAAAAAAGAACCTTAAAAAAAAAAAAAAAAAAAAACTGTGCCATAGGAAAATTGTTTGGGGAAATAATTAAATCATTGTGAAAATATAAAAGGATAAATACAGAATGAGGTAGTGGATAGATTTACTAATAGCAATTAGTTCCATCATAACACCAAAGTTGGAGTGCTTTTAAAGGTATATAGAACTTTTAGAATCACTAGAATGCTATTTATGATATCCTTCTCTCTCTCTCTGACATTTCTTATTACTTAACAGCTAATGTAATAATTACAAAGCACTAGTTCTTGGGGATTATTAATATTTTTAAAAAAAAAAAATACAAATTTTATTTTTAAAAAGTTAAAAGCAAAAATTTAGTCAAACTTCTTTCAAATTTTAATTTAATACATACTAGTCCCTCTAAATAGGGTCTCATTATTCCTTCCCATTCATGAAATCTTTCCATAATATCAGATGTCTGAATATACTGCTGAAGTTCTTCTTTGTACAGGTTGACCTGCATAATTGCAGCTTCTCTAAAGTAGTGATCATCACTATCAATATCATCTTCAGCATCCTCCTGATTATTGCCATCACCACCACTACTGGGCCGTGCATTAGTAACACGGGGGGATTCAACAACACAGGGTGGTGGTTCATCATTATCACAAGGTAGTTCAACATCCTCTGTATAAATGCAAGCTGGTTCTTCTTCAGCTGTATAAATAATTATAATAAAATAAAATTATGTTATATAGCAGAATGCATCAACACTAGATTATTATTAGAGAAACATTAATTTTTTTTTGTTTCAACACAATTAGGACAATATCCAAGACCAGGAAGGGAAGCTTGCAGCCTCTAGGACAATCAAGTACATCTCATGAACAAATTAAATTTTTCAAAAGAAATACTTATTTTCATTAATATGCACTTAAATCTCCCCCCCCCTTGTCAACTAAACCCTTATTATTATTGCTTGATAATGAGTTAGCTACAATTTCCCTGAGAAATATAAATTTATAAATTTGTTAAAAAATTAGGTATATTAAACACATTTTCAATGATTCAAGTAATCAAAATATATGACCCTCTGCAAGAAAGTTTGAAGATAAGTTTTTCCCTCCCTTCAGTTTGCATAGAGTTTTCATACATATAATAATAGCAGGAACATTAAATACAAATATGTGAATAAATCACTAAACTGAATTCATATCTTAGATTACAGTGTTCTTATTCAAAAAAGGTTACCAACCCAGTATGTAAGACAAAAAGATTATAAAGAAAGCTTTCTACTCTACTTATTAAGATATCAGTAGATATGAAACTGACACGAATCACATAAAAAAGGAATTTTTAGCTATTATTGTGTTGAAAACTTCTCTTTCACTCTTAAAAATAAACTTTTTACATCCTACTTCATATTGTTACCTACTCTTTCCCCCCCCTTTTCAACTTAAAATTTTACTTTTAGTTTAACTTTCTTTCCATTAACTTTTGTTGTTAATCTTCAGAAAAAAAAAAAAAAAAACCCTACAACTTTTTTACTAATAACATTTTTTTTTTCTTTTGTCACTTCACGAAGCAATCCTTACCCCAGAGTGTCAACTCACACTCTTACAATAATAATAAGGGGGTAGTGTGAGGTCCTTCTTTCGTACAAATTTACAAAATACATAAAATCATTACACTTAAAAATACTCCATATACAATCACACACACAAAAAGATGCATTAAGGAGTTACCCAAACTGTAATGAAATTTCGTACGCAAAGACATTTGGACTGAACATGCAAATGATTAAAATTTGATGTCCAGTTTTAGTTAAGTTTTTAAAAACGTTGCACTAGAAGCAACACGAAGGCTATTGGCAACGGACCTCATAATTTTGAACCAAGGTCAAGTGATGAGGACACCTGAATTGGCACACCTTCTCCTAACATGCAAACGGGAGGACTTGCCCCAACAGGTTTAACATGCATCAGCCCAGGCTACATGGCGGGTCTTTAGCGACCAAGGATCGAACGCACAAATTAATGAAAACCGCCGGCCCGGCCACAAATCCATGACCACTAGGCTAACCATGGCCACACCATGACCCAAACTACTCAGGCAATGTTCACTGTGGGGAGTGAGTGATTTTTCGTTATCCACATTTATCAAAAACAGAAAAAAGATCACTAAGATACGAAACCTTGACCACTAGGCTACCATGGCAACAAAATTTGGCATCCAATGAATGTGATTAAGGATACCTTTCAACAACTGAAAAAATGCCTCACTGCAGGATTCGAGCTCATTATGAGCAATCGTCAGAGTTAGAAAGAGGTCATATCATTGGATTGAAAAAGGCAGGTTGGGCAAATCGGAAAATTGCTCGTAATATGGGTTGAAGCAATTAGAAGATGCTGGCAAGAATGGGTGGTGGACAATGGCAGATTTCAGCATCAGGATTGTAGCGGATGACCTAGGGCCACAGCAGATTGGAAGGACAGAGTGATAGTCAGATCAGCTGTCACAGCGCCTGATTCATCGTTATCAACCATCAGACGGGTGACCCACACACGAGTGTCCACTATAACCATTCACATATGGCTCATAGAGCGAAATCTACGCACATACCAACCACTACGCCACCTGCCATTCACACCAGCACATTGTTGAGCTAGATTACAGTGGTGCATGGCTCGATCAGGTTGGAATGATGCTGACTGGAGACGTAGAGCGTTTAGCGACGAATAGGAAGTGCGCCCATCCTGCTTTCCCTATTGCATGCCACATAGGCCCCCAACCAGGAGTTATGGTCTGGGGTGCCATTTCCCTTGATAGCCGTATTCTTTTGGCCGTCATTAGAGGCACATTTATAGCACAGCAGTGCGTCAACTACATTCTGAGACCTGTTTTGTTACTGTTCCTTTTGCAGTACCCTGGCCTTATTTTTCAGCAAGACAATGCCAGACCACATACGGCACCTGTTGCTATGTATGTATATTACAGCTTATCAAACACTTCCTTGGCCAGCCAGATCTCTCCAATCGAGCATGTTTGAGCAAATTTGGCAAGAAATACTGCAGGAGACCCATCAGGGAGCTTTATCACTCCATGCCACGTCGTGGGGCAGCTTGCATCCAGGGTAGAGGTGCGTCAAAGCCCTATTCAGCTTGTTACTTTGTAACTATAAAATAAACCATTCAATTTTTTTGAAATATTAATCATTTACTATTTTGTACATAATTTTCCTATCCGCCAATTTTTGTCTCTATCAGACAACTCCTTCTTGGTGCATGATTTTTTTGTTTGTTACAGAGTATATTATAAATACTAAATATTCAGTTGACCATTACTAAATTGCTCATGAAAACTTTTTTCTTATTATACACTTTAAAGTACTAATTATTATATATATCAAAAAATAGTATTCATACACTTCAAAACATTAATTATCACACACTTTAAATATTAATTATTACACAATTCAATTTCAAATGCTTCAAAACATTATCATATACTTTATGATATTAAATTTTTTTTATACATTTAAAATTATTAATTCTGATAGATTTCAAAATGGTTCACATACATATATATAAAAACATAACATGATTATTTAAACAATTCTAAAAATCTTATTTAGTCCTTACAAAAATAACTTCTTGTTTCAAATGTTCCATGAGAAAAAACTGAACAATTTTTAATATAAATAATTAATTATTCTTAAAATAAAATCAATCCATAATTTTTCAAAAATTTCAAATATTCCTTAAAATTAAACAATAGGTAATATTTGAAATAAACATTTAAAACTCTCAAAAGAATCACTGAATGATTCTTTGAACAAATTTTTTTTTAAAAAAATTCAAATATTGCAGGAATAAAAGAATCAGCATAATCGTTAAAATACTAAATCAATTACTCTACAGAAAATATTAATTACTGATTATATAACTGTTTTTACTTCTTCCTCTTCAGCATCTGAAGGAATGTTCTCATACAATTCATGCACCATCATATCAATTCCACCCATCAGATCGCATTTCAGCCTTTTTAGAGGGATGACATATTCATTTACTTGATTGCACATCACTCATATATAACACATAATCCCGCTTCTGAATGCTAGAAACTTCTCTTTTACTCTTAATAACACACACACACTAAATTTTTACATTAACTTCTTATCGTTATCTCTTTCTTTTTTTAACTGAATTTCCTTTCATTTAATTTTTTGTTAACTTCTGTCTTTAGTCTACAGACAGGAACAGATTTATAACTTTTATAATTAATAACAACAATTCCTTTTTATTCTTATGTCACATCACCATACAACCCTTATTCTTGAGTGTCAACTCATACTATAACAACAACACTAAAGGGATGTGTAAGTGACATCTTACATTTGCTCCTCACAAAGTATCCTCTACAGGTGGATGTTAGCTTTGGAGATAACAATAGAAATGAGAAAAATAATTGTAATGTTTACAATATATATTATCACACTTAAGACACTTATTTTATAGAAATTGATTAAAAATACAGCATTAATGTCAAATCAGTTATTGAGAGCTGATAATTAAAAATATCTGTATAGACAAATTTTGACTTTTGTGAAAATATTTAATACACAAACATATTTTTGCATACATTTAATTAGTAATTTCTCATCGATAACAATCACAATATGATATATAACATGAATGAAAACAATTAAAGAAATGTTACAGAACTTTGTATCAAGAAATAAAAACATAATTGTCTCTTGAAGAATTTGTAAAAACAATGCACGCAATAACCTGTCTTTAATCTGGCAATCAATGATTCATCCCAATCTATAACATAGCATCAACTCAGATATTATTATTGGATTTTTTCCTATTGGGCTTATGGGTTTGTTGAATTTGACTGTCAGATTGTGACACAGTGCTGCTCGCTAGTTCACCTAGTACTTAACGTAACTATCGGTTTTCATTTCAGTATAGTGTTTCTTATTTTCTAGTAGGTTACATATCACGTTTGCACTACATAACACACACACATATATATAGGGCACTTTACAATAAAATGTTTTTGAAGTCTAGCAGATGTTCAAGCTAATAAAACTATTAGACACTTTTGATAAAAATAGCTCTTCACAACTTGTTTTAATAACCACTGTACTGTGATTAATTTTCCTTCTGAGCTGTTTATCATCAATACAAGAATATTAAATTAAATTAATGTTCAATACTATAATTTTGTAGCTGCTAGAATGAAGAAATACTTTGGATTTTTATATTGTCTATACAAGTTCAGAATGCGCATAAACACATTACATAATGTTTAATAATTTTTTTCTTCTGGAGTGTTATGTCTTTGGTATCCCTATTATAACAATATTAATGTTTGATAATTAGCAAAATCCCAAATCCGGCATGGCTGCGGTCTCAAATGGATTAAAGAAAGATTACAGCACTAACCAATAAAATTGCTATTTATTGATATGCTAATGTGTATCTAAATATATATGAAAGGAAATAAACAAAAATTAATTTTTTGTTTACAGTCATGGCCAAAAAATAATACAAATTCTATGAGCAAAGTCTATTTGCCATTCAGTGAAGTGAGTGAATGTAAAGTTAGTTTATTGGAGCAAGAGCCAGATATGGTTATGCTGCGCCAAACAAGATTTAACTGCGGTCTAGACATGAAGAAAAGACAAAAATTGGTTGACTAGAAGGAGGGTCAAAAAATAGAGAAGGATCACTAGGGTAACCCGGGGGTGCGTCACCCGTGTTTACCAAAGACAGTAAACCCCACAGGAAAGAAAAAGATCACTCGGGGGCCTCGGGGTCATGATGCCCGTACTTACCTAAAGAAGGCAAGTCCCTGAGGACCCCTGATATAATCCCCAGGGGCAGGGTGCCTGGCTATACTCCCAGATGCTGGGTACCCATTTTAGTCACTTCTTACAACATGCATGAGCTACAGTGGGACTATTCTGTCATTCCCGGTCATCACACGGGTCTGTCATTCAGTGAAAGAAATGATGTTATACTAGAAACTAGTGGCAGATGTCATATAGTTCTTTTCACTTCTGTAATTAAAACGGAAGAGAGGAAACTTTCCCAGTTTGGGAATTTAAATGCAAGAATTATTCAGATAATGTGGTATTAGATTTTAGGATTTATCAGGTCTTTACAATTACGCTTGGTATTAGATCTTTTGGTATTTTATCTGGAGACGAAAAGCCTAGCAGGAATTATCCCCACGAATTTGAATGTGGGAAGATTCTGAATCATGCAGATTAATGAAAACATGATTAAATAAATTACAAGATCAAAAAGAATTGTATCAGGAAATAAGTAATCTTCCCTCTATGGTAAGTTAAAATAGAGAAAATTAATTAAATCCAATGGAATTCATGATATAATATATAATTTATAACTATAAAGAGAAATCAATGAACAGATTTTTTTTACACATAAAATTAAGCCTTACGTAACTAAACAATTACTTTCTATCAACATGAGATAACACAGTTATAAATGTAAAAATAGTAATAACAAGAAAGAATATTACTTACAGTAATTTTATAACAAAATAAATTATTGAAAATATAAACTGGATTACTTTATCAATGTTTTATATATATAGCATTACCTGTAGGATTATTATTGTCTAGTGACATCACTGATGGTGGATTACTTTCAATCACAATATCATCATCATCAAGGCGTGGGACTTTTTCTTCATTATCATCATCGTCGTCCTCGTCGTCGTCATCATCATCATCATGCTCCAAGAACTCTATGGAAAAATTATATAGTTTAACGAACATCCATATAACTTGAGAATTATATATTTTTAAAAAGTAGAGGAGTTCTTCTCTTCAGTCTTTCAATTTCACTATTCCTGTTCACAGATTAATATTTAAAACAGTGAGAAAATTTAACACCCAAGTTTATAACTACTATCAGTTTTTATTACCTAACTTATAACACGATATACATACATTAAACATACTTTTTACAGAATAAATATAAAAAATTCTACATAAAAAAAATTACATTGTAAATAACAAGCACTATCATACATAGTAAAACAAATTTCTCTTTTAAAAAATAAAAGAATTATGAATATTTTGAAACAAATACTAATTACAAAAACAGATATGTTACAATGATATAAAAAGAACCATTTCACATTCTCCAAATACAGTCTCATTGTACTTGTATTCTGTTATTACCAACAGAAATATCAAAAGATATCACAATGGCATACCTTTTTTCAACTCAGGATGGATATATAAAATAAAGCAATGTGAATTAAAAAAGAAAATGTATGAAAATATAAAACAATTTACTTTAAATGTGAGCAGTAAAGAATAAGCTTCTTGAAATTTTTATCTTTTATCGACTTAAGTGCAATATTACTTTTCCCAAATATTTTTTTTTGCAATATATTGGTTTTTTTTATAATTCCTTCTTTAACTACATTTTTAGCCAGTAATTTAATATATAATTCACATGAACAAAATCTTTATTTTAAAAAATTAACTTAATGTTGAAAAAGAGACAAAACAGTTTTTTTATGCCAACAAAATAAGAAACAAATCATGCAATTAATTACTGCATGATCCTTTTGAATGTTTACATACTTATTAAATGAGACAGATTTAGTGGGTTGACATGTTCTTTGTATCTCAACTACACCCAATGTGTCTTTATGGTTATTTACGTGTTAATCATTAATAACTGAACTTAATTATTTGCAATAATAATTTTTTATTTATTTGGCATACAAGTTACATTTTGATCATTGTCAGATTAAATAAATTTGTATTACGTAAATAAATTTCTTTTAGTTTTTTAAAATGTTTTTCTGAATTTCATTTGGTGTGTGTGTCATCAAATTTTCGATCATTAATTTAACCAACTTCTCATCAAGCTAGAACTTTGAGAATCGTTCTTACTTGCCTAACAATGCAATATTTAGACATTTGCGACAAGTTTTAACTAATATTTCAATAATTTTAATAAGTCAAAATATCCCTTCCACTCGGCGCTTTAAGGAAAAAATTCCTTTCCCTCTCGGGGAACATCGGGAATTCCCCCATATGCCGCATGAAGTACCGTAAAACTTTTCTACTCACAAAGGGGAGATACTATCTCCCCTTTACTACCCCCGAGATAGTAAGGGTTGCTGACTTTTAGTCAGTAATCAATCGCAAGAAAGAAAGTTTCCAATATTTGGTGCCATATCATATTACAATAATTTTTTCTGAATTCTGGTTCCCAGTTTTAATCGAATGACTTACAAACTTTCAAATGCCTGTTTTGATTTTATATTACGAATTTTTCAATACGTTCACAAATGTGTCTTTTTAAGTAAATTTTAAAAGTTAAAAATTATGCTTTTTAGAATTTAATGTACAGCATTTCAGAAGTACTAAGTAAGTAGAATTTAAATGATTGGCATGTTGACTCTAAATCATGAATTAGTAAAAATTATTAGATGCATAACTTTTATTTGCTCCATTCGTAAATTTTTAGTAAAGTTCGTTTGTGTTTTGTCCATGTTTTTGGGTCTAGAAGAGTATGACGTGTATTACATGTAGATTTATCTACACTTAGCCAATCATACTCAAATTAGCCTCACCTCACCTCCATGCTGTTAGATCTGGTAATCCAAAAATATTTGGAAACTAAGAAGGAAAGGCTTGTATGTGCTGAAAAATTTTTCAGTAAAAAATATTCAATAAATGATTGATTAAATTGAAATTATAATTAAATTTTTTATGTGTTTATGATGTGTTTGTTTTGAATTTAATGTATAATAATTAATATACTTTGTCATTATATAAAAATGTTGGTTTTTATCTCGAATTATTATTGATCAGAAATATATAGATTCTTCTGGGTTTAATTTAGTTTAAAAAAAATAATCTGCACATAGAATTTTAGACCTACAAACATTACAATCAACTTTAATTCCGATTTCTTTAAATAATCAAAAAGGAAAGGATAAGAATCTCAATTTTCCTAGATACATTGTTCTTTGATAATAAATTTGGGTACATTGCATTAAATCTAAAAAGTATTTTAAATGTATTTCAAACTAGAATTTCTTTATATGTAAATATTTTGATTGCTTTACACATTGAAAAGTCAATTGGGGGGGGGGGGGACGAATAAAATAATTAAAACTAAGCTTAGAAGCATTTACCAGTTACATATTAGGAAGAGAAACTATACCATAAATTAATTAATAATGGTAAAACAATCACAATAGTAAGAACAAATACACAAAAGAAAAAGTTTCTTTCACGCACAAATTATATATGCATTAAATTTAAAATATTATTGGCATATTCCGGTTAGGAAATAATATTGCATTTTATACAAAATATTTATACTTCACCTTTTTAAATTAATAATTTATTTAAAATTTGTGTCAATTTTGAGAAGAAAAAACCCTTCTGCAAAGAAATGATGATACTGAATTAAGAAAATGTTACCTAAATTTTTATGTTATATTTAACCCCTTAACTGCCACCGGCGTATATAAACGCCTCACTCAACCGATGCGTTCACTGCCGCCGGCGTATATATACGCCTTTCCGAAGTACGATCCTTTGCATTGCGCTACTATAAAGAAAACTACTCCCACGACCTTGGAATGCCATAAAATGACCTTGACAAGGTTTGAAACAGATGTTCTTATTTCATATAAGAGGGGTAGGGTATTGGTAAAGGGGATTTTTCTGAAACGGGAAAGTTATAGCTGTGCAGTTTTGCTTCTGGTTCTCTTTGAGTAGGTCGTGCTTTTTTTATTCTTCTTTTGCTTCCGTTTTCGATTATAGTGCGAAATAGAAGATCTTTTTACGAAAATGTCTGACAGTGATGAGAGTGATTTAGATGATTATTTCCCATCATCTTCAGGATCAGTAACGTCGGAATATGATATTACGTCAGATGAAGAGGATTCTGATTGCGACTATTCTCTGAAAGACGCCTGACGTTGGGTACAACTGGATACAAAAAATTTACAGAAGAGAAGAAGACAGAAGGGGTATTATATAACAATATTTCGCCACCTGTTGGATATGGCTATTTGGAATGCCTTCATCTTACGGAAAAAGAAGCTTCCAAACATTGACAATTACGATTTCCGAATGAATTTGGTGGAACGCATATTAGAAAAATTCCATGTTACCACACCACGATCTGCTAAACGACAAAAGTTACAAAACGATTGTCCTTTACGACTTACAGGTAGACACTTTCCGGACTTAGTACCGTCAACACCATCAAAGAAAAATGCATCGAGAAAATGTATTGTTTGTTCAAAAGCAAAAGTTCGTCGTGAAATTCGCTATCAATGCAATGAATGTGATGCTGGTTTATGTGTTCAATCTTGTTTTAGGAAATATCTCACAGCAGATAACTTATAACATCTGTGATTACACTGTAATTTTATACTTTAAATTTTGAACATTTTTTTTTTTTTTTCATTTTCTTTTTTCTGTGAAAGTAAAAAAGTTTTATGTTGCAAAACGCACCTCATTTTCCCCCTCCAATACACCGCATAACTAGGCACGCCTGTATGAAAAACGGTGGCACTGGGGAGCGTATCTCGTAAGTTTTCCTCGGCAGGTAAGGGGTTAAATACATGCAGCCATTTATTCTCTACTATTTCCGAAGATTTTTATTTCTTGGAAGTACTTTCTTACTTAAATGTTTTTCTGCTTTATGGCTGTGGAATCATTAGAACCAATAGATTTGAATTGAGGAGCTTTGTCATAAAAAATATTTTTAATTACTTTTGAGTTGTCTTCTATTTGATTACTGGAAGACAAAGGAGTTAAAAAAAATAATTGATACATTTTTTTTTAAAAAAAATTTACATACAGAAGTACATGCTCTTTGCATGGGCGAGTTTAAAAACTCAACAATCCAGCAAAGCATAAAATATTTTTACTGAAAGTTCACATCCAACAAACACAGTGCAAGACAATATATCTGAAAATTTAATAAATTAACATTTTAATTTTGTGGTACAAAGAAAGCTCATAAGAAAAGCATGATCAATAAATTGTTCTAAAATGATAATCAAACGAAACAAAATATCCACCAATAAAAGATTAAATCAGTTTCGCAAATAATAAATGTACTATGAATAAATATTATTAAGCAATTTTAAAAGCTCAATAAACAATATGTATTTCAATTACGAGCAAACGTATAGATTTTCCAACACTGCTGACCATGAACACAGCTTTTAAAAATTTTCCCACAAAATTGTTGTTTCTAATACTTACCACGAATCCACATGTTTATTCTTGTACATTTACCAGCTCTAACTTCATGTTGAATAAATGGCAGTGTTTGATGAAACACTGCCATTGAAACAGAACACAAAAAACATGGTGCAAAAACTACCAATTTACTTTTGGAAAGAATACTTTTTGGTGATGATTCATTAGGAAAATAATTGCAATTTTACCACAAAGCAGGAAGAATAAATAAATATAAAAATCACAAAAAGAACCCTACCTTCATTAAAAAAAAATGTGCAAAACAAAATAGATCATGACATCAAATATGGACAGAAGAGAGAGGGGGGAAAGGTTCTGAAAGTATCAACAAAAATTTATTGGAAAAAAGTTTTTTTTGGCAGTAATGTGCTTCGGATTCAATCCATACCTCAGTGAAGCACACTAAAAAATTTGAAGTAATACAATCAACGGTATAGATTTGTATAAAGGACAGAGAAACAAACTTTCAAATATATTATAAGATTAAATTAGACACCATTTTAGATTTCCCCTTAATTTAGTTTGAATGTTTTCCTCTATATGTCCCCCCTCCCTCCAAAAAACCCCAAGTGTCATCAATATCTCCTGTACTTTAAATAAAAATACTTAATATTAGATTGAACTTTTTATATGGAATATTTTTATTTTAGATGCATCACTATTGTTTATATTACTAATCACAAACCTGTCAATAAAATTTTTAATACTCTTTTTAGATATATATTTCTTGGTTATAATGATAACCAGTGTCAATGGTATTATCCAAAAATTTGGTGGAACTTATCATATTTTACAGAATAATGATTTAAAAAATGATTTAAAATTGAAGATTTAAATATTTTATGAAGACATATGATGACTGAAGTCAGGCAAGATTTTTTTTATTATTATTATTAACACTAAAAAACAAATATTTTGAAGTGATGCAGTCCATCAAACAGGGTTTATCACAGTTGGCAATAAATTAGTCTTACACTTTTTAAAGTTAAATTTATTGAAAATTATTTTGAATTAAATATATGGAAGAAAATATTATAAATTTAGTTACACATTTGAAGACATATCAAGTCTTTGAAAACATAAATATTACTTATTTTATCACAATGCTTAATACCACCACAGAGATTTTCAATATTATTTTTATTAAATTAAAATTTACTTTCATTAAAAGATATAATGGTCTAAGGTAAATGTAGACTTCATTGAAATAACTTAAATATCTAACAGTTACAAATCACCAGTAAATGGCAAACATTTTAACAATCATTGAAAACATTAAGTTTTCTTACATAAAAATATGAAGCAAACCTATACAGCCTTGAAAAAGTTACATAAGCAAATAATTTGATTTAGCATAGAAATTATTTATTGCCTTATTTGTATGAAAAAGCATTTCAACAAAAAATATTTCAATGGGGAAAAATGAATTAAAAAGCCTATATTCAATACTTTATTATATATATGAGGTGTGACTATAAAATAACTAGACTGATGCTGCTACAGAAGAAGAACATATGCTTAGTGTGAAGCCTTCTCTTTTGAATACAGTGCCCCTCGCTTCTGCAAACAAATCTATATAGCCATAGACTTAGTTCACATTTCAGCTAATTTTTTTTGGTTTTGCCAAAAAAAATGATAAATATGCCACAAATTGTAAGATTTTACAAGAAACTTGGGAAAAAATACTACTGAAATTTATAATTTATTGAAAGAAGTGTAAGGCAATGAATGTTATAAAAGTGCACTTGTTTTTGAGATGATTAAGTGTTTTGAAAATGGCCAAGATGTTGAAGATGATTCATGCCCGGATCACACTTTTGCTTTAAGAATAGATGACAACATCGGAAAAATTAGTAATCTAGTTTGATCTGACTGTCAGTTAAGTATTCCTGCTATAGCTGAAACTGTAAGAATTGACAAAGAATCTGTACAGAAAATTTTACATTACAATTTTAATATGCAAAAAGGATATGTCAAAACGATCTCTAAAAGTCTCACATTTGAAGCTCAAAAAAATGTTTGTACAGGGACTTCAAATGCTATTTAAAATGATACAGACTTATTGGAATGGATAATGAGAGACAAATTGTGGTTTTTATTACTTATGATGCTGAAGCAAAGTGCCAATCCATGCACTGGAAGGGCCCATCTTCACCAAGAGTCAAAAAAGCATAAATGAGCAAATCAAGCTTTAAAGCAATGATGATTGTTACCCTCTCATATACATGGGATTGTGAACCTTTACTGGGTTCCTGAAGGTCAAACTATGAATCAATATTACTACTTTCATATTCTTGCTGAACTCTGTGGGAAAAAAAAAAATGACCCAAATTGTAGATGGACAAATAAATTCCAAATTGTCTGTCAAGAGGTTTCTAGCCAAGTACAGCATCATCCCAGTGTTAGATCAACTGTTTTATTCATCAAATCTGGCGCCAAGCGACATTTGTCTGTTTCCTAGCATGAAATCTGCATTAAAAAGGAACAAGATTTGTTGATTGAAAAAGTGGCACATGTCCTGAAGGTGCTGATACACTTCCAATACTGTTTTGAACAATGGATGATTCATACAGTATTGTAGGGATAGAGGAGGGGTGTATATTGAAGGTGAAATTAAGTAAATATGTATGAAATCAAAAAATGTTTTACAGCCAATCTTGTTATTTCACAGCCATACTTCATACACTGAAACTACAATATATATATATATATCAAGTATACAACATGCACAATGAAATTCATTTAAAATTTGACAATATGGAATTCTGTCAAAGTAAAGGAAGAATTTCAAAACTAATTCTTCAGAAAATATTATCAAATTTGACCAAAGTTCAAACAGATGGAAATGTCTATTAAATACTACATCACTGTATATGAGTTTACTAAGGAATAATATTCACGCCCTGCATTATAAATCCTGAAACATATCGATAACTGTATGCCTAATTAGAACATCAGAATTAATACATAAAGATTGTTGGGGGGGGGGGAGCATAAATTATAACGGAAATTTAAAATTCAATTAAACAAACAATTTCAATTTTGATAATCATTTGGTTATGAAAATCAAAACAGAGTAATTTTTTTTTAAAGTTAGAAATTTTGTAGCAAAAATATCCCATGTTTTAATTGGGTTTGAAGAAAGTTGACCGGACACTTTTTGTTGTGCCTTTACCAAACATGCTAAGAGAGACACTTCTCTCAAGCTAGTTAATAAGACATTTAAACTTCTGGCATTGTTATTGACGAGAATTGCCGCATATTCCCCCTCCTGAATCATCAAGGTGATATGAAGAGAAACATTGGTATTTGTGGAGAAGGTTGCTTTTTCATCCATTACAGCAATTGATATACATTCCTTCCTAGTTGAATCAAGTTTGGCATGGAACAGTTTACCATTCGACGTCATCGGCTCCATCCAGATGAGTTAGATCTCTGTTATGTTGCAAGTTGAATGGAATAAATCGCAATTAGTAAAGAATTTCATTTACTGGTAGCCAATTTTTCGTCACCACACACATTGGTAATGAGGCATCAGAATTTACATTCTACATTTTTTTTTGTTACCATATGTGGTGTATTTTTGTGATTGGCTGTTGAAAATCAACAGCCAATCACAAAAATACAAAAAATTCGGGATGCCAGCAGCATTTCGAACCTTGGTCCAATTAGTCTGAAGAAAGAAATTAACTGGTCACATTTTGTTGCACCTTTACCAACCAGACTAAGAGAAATGTCTCTCTCAGACTAGTTAATAAGGCCTTTTAACTTCTGGCATTGTTATTGAAGAGAATCATTGCAAGTGTTTACAAGATGGCCGAGAAAATGTTTAAGATGATTCATACCCGGGTCACCCTCCCATGTCAAAAATAGATGACAACATCGAAAAAATCGGTACTCTGATTTGATCTGACCATCTTTTAAGTATCTGTATGATTGGCGAGACTGTAGGAATTGACAAAGAATCTGTACGACAAATTTTTCTACTAAGACAATGTGCCTACTCATTCCATATTCTCTGTCAAGAGATTTATAGGCCAAGTACAGCATCCCAGTGTTAGACCATCCACTTTATTCACTGGATCTTGCACCATGCAACCTCTGTCTGTTTCCTCAGATGAAATCTGTATTAAAAGGAATAAGATTTGAGTCTGTTGATGCTATGAAAGAGAAAGCCACACACATCCTATAGGAGCTGATAGAAGACTTACGGCACTGTTTCAAACAATGGAAGATTAACATAGAGCATTGTAGAGATGGAGGTGGGGTGTATATTGAAGGTGGTAAGAAGTAAATATGTATGAAATCAAAATGAAATGTTTAACATCATCAGTCTTGTTATTTAAAAGTCACACCTTGTATTATTATTACATAAACTAAGGATGCTTAACATCAAGACTTCTGAAAATATTTATCAGTTATGATACAAGGAAATAAAATGCTAAAAAAGTACTTTTTACATAGCATAATAAAGGTCTACATATTTTAAAATTGCTTATTAAAAACCTTTCAAACTTCTTCAATATATTATTATAAATGTAGAGAACACCAAATATTTAAATTTTAATTAAAAGAAAAGTCACAAACCTTGTAAATCCTCCATTTCTCCAATATCTACATCTGCACTTTCATCAACTACTACATTATTATTCTTTTTTCTTCTCTAAGGGATGGAAGAATGAATATTTTTAAATAAACATTTCAAGAAAACAAAACTTTATATATAATATTCTTAATTCAAAAAAGTGCAAAAAATATAAGGGAATATAATAGACAGAAACCATAAGTTTACATAACATAAATTATTTTTTAATGTTTTAAAATTTTAATGCCCACAACCAAGAGTGAATTTTCAACACAAAATGTAATGCAATTTTAAAGTTATTTAAAATCAATATTATAAATTTTTTTTTTAATGAAAACTTTGATGCTTTACTAAGTTATATGTAGGGGGATTTAGATGTATGAAGGACATTAGCATCTCTTTAAGTTTTACAATGTATGAAAGCACAGTTTTTTTTCCAACCCCGATAGTCCATTAAAAAAAGACAAAAACACAGAATGAAATGAATTTGTTACTAAAATTTCGGTATAACCATAGTTACTTTCCAATATAATCAACATGAAGATTCAAGCATTTGTCACATTGGTGGATGAACTTTCTGATCCCCTCTTCGAAGAATTTTGCAGCTAGTGATGCAAGATGCATCTTGTTTTGAAGCTCCTCTTTGGTCTGGAAGGGGTAAGGCCTCCCAGCCAATTTTTCCAATTCAAAGATGAGATGAAAATCACTCTGCACTAAGTCAGTCATGGCTATATGCCAGATAATCAAACACATCTCACCTAAATGTCTTCAGATACTGTTGGGTTTCAGAAGCACTGTGAGGGTGGGCATTGTCAAGAATGAGGACAACTCCAGAAGTCAGAATTCCTCTTTTCTTTTTTTTTAAATGGCTATTCACAGTCATCATAAAAAGTCTGACAATTAACAGCTGATTGATCTTAGTCTATGATTCCATAAAATCAATAAGCAAGACAAATTTTAATCCCAAAAATCAGCATCTGTAACCTTCCTGCTGTTGAAGGTTTGTTTGAACAGACTTGCATCCTTGCCTTGATTCACAGCAAAAGTTGGAACACCCATCTTTATACTGTCTGTACTATTAATACACACACACACACACAAAAATCTCACTTCTAAAGTGTTCACTTTTATACTCAGCTCCTTTTCTTGGTGAATTTCTACTGCATTCCCCTCTCCAGCTTGAAGAGTTTGAATAACACTACACTACTTGTACTTGGCAGGGTCGATTGTACCATCTGCGTTTATATGCCTTTAGTTCAACTTAAAATGGCAAACAATAATATTAATTAATTGATTTTATTAATGTCAGACGACAAGCAACACGAGGGCCATTGGCGATAGACCTCAAGTTTGGACCTCAGTCAAGTGATGAGGATGACACCTCACCTGATACATCCATATCCTAATTTCTACACCATGCTAATGAGAGAGCTTTGAGCTCATACAGATTTAACGTGCATCAGCCCTGGCTACACAGCAGGTCTTCAGTAGCATCAAGACTTGAATAAACAAAACTGCCAGCTGTGAGTGTGCAACTATGACCACTAGGCTACTATGGCAGCAAATAATAACTATTGCTGACTTTACCAATATATAATAAACAAAGAATATTTATTCAAGCTTTAAATTTTAAAAAGAAGAAAAACTTAAAATTATATCGAGAATATAATGAAGAAAAATGCATAAATGTTTAAAATTTATCATATTCTCACACCACAAAACAATTACATATATAAAAAGATAAACACCTTTTTTTTAAAAAAATATCAGTAATATAAACAGAATGTGCAATTTTTGTGACATAGTCAAGTTCTGTGATTACATTGTGGAAAAATAAAACATACCTTTTTCCTTCGAATAGATAATTTTAATGATTTTGCTATGCGTAAGAACTTTCTATACAAGAAGGAATTTTTTTTAAAAGAAGAAACTCCAAGTACATGAACACAATTCTTTTGGAATTTTGCATCCAAGGAAAAAACTATAAAAATAAATACATCATATTTCATCATAACTTCATTTACTTTTTGAAATTATAACATCTTCACAATTAGTTTAATTAAATAACTATTTAAATGTCCTTAACATTAAATTATATGTAAATAATAACTTTTTGTTCCAATAGACAAGAAAACAATGATTGGCTAACGAATAAATACAATTCAAGTGATAACAAACTTAAATTTTTTTAGATTGTATAATATAGTTATACCATGTTAAAAACAATTGTTATTTTTTTCATTGCAAAATTCTCCATTACCTGTCATGCTTTATTCTATTTATTACTTATATTTAATAAAGCATTTTTATGTATCATTTCTCACTAAATTATTACAATTCTTAAGTAATATTACTAAATTTAAAACTAACTGTAAGATCAAAACTATAATTTCAATACTTTTTTTACTTATCATAATTTTATATATTTTCTTCACTGACACACAATCATACTTTGAATGATTTTCAATAACATAATTTTTAAACAATTTTGATCACTTAATTTTACATACATATTTCCTAGAATGTCATAAATTCAAAATACTTCAAACAAATAGATTAGGAGTTTTAATGAAGGTTAAAATCTAAAATACAGTAAGAATCCCCAACCGCCTTCTAAATAGAATAAAAAATTAAATCAAACATATTCTACTATACATGTTCTATTTATTTAATTATAACTTAAAAGTGCAATACCTAAAAACCAGGGATTTAATCCTTCATTTAAATTTGACAGTCCTAAATAGAATTATGAATATCTTAAAAATTTGCTATATATTTTTCTTTGAATTCACATATTCACTTTTACATCTGTACATATATATATATATATTTGTAAAAATGTCACACCATAAAAACATTTAAAAATAATTAAGATGAATATCAATACACAAAAACTAATATTTGCATCAGTTTCATAAAAATATTACAAAAGTTAGCTGAAAAATTAAGAGTAGTTCAACATTTTTTTTTTGTTGACCTGAATAATTTTGTCTTATATTTAAGAATTAAATTAGAAAAGATAATTTGACAACATTTACTAAGAACTCACATGTTCGTGCACAAAATTCAGAAGCAGAAAAAATGTTTTCATTCCTTTTCTCTTTTGCCTTTAGTTTTGAAGGTAAATTGCTTGTTTTCTTCTTTTCAACTCCTCTTTTAATTGCAGCCACTTCTTCAACCTGTTTTTGTAGAGCCTAAGGGTAAACACACACTAAGTTACTACAGGCAATACTTCAAAGAATTATTGAAGCAAAATTCAATTTTCCTATAGTGTATATCTATATGCAAGAGTTCCTATGAGAACCTTTTGGAAATTGAATTTTTAATTCTTTTGTTCATAATCAATAAAATCATTATCCTATAATGCTTTTTTGAAACTGCATTTCTATTTACTTAAAAAAAAAAAAAAAAAATGGATACCTACAAATTTTAAGATCACAAACAGTTACCTGGACAATAAATTGCTGCCTTTGGAAATAAATTCAAATTTTAAAAAACAATTTAACACTACTATTATTTGTTAAATTATTTTTATGCTAACTCTTTTCACTTTTCAGAAAATATCTTATAGCAAGTAACAATAAGCATTTATTTCAATGTTTCCCACATTTGTAATAAATTTGGATACGATTGTGGCATCGATTAAAATATGAAATAGGCCTGATATTGATTGAAACATTTATCAATAAACCTCATAAGTGATTATGGTAAACATATGATACTATCAATGCCAACTAGGAATAAATGAACATAAAAATAACTTTGAAATAACTATATACATAATATTAAGTTTCTTTAACAATTCTTAAAATTATCCCTAGGTTTTCGATTAATTACAAGTCATTTTTCAATCGACACATTACAGATTATACTGATTGGTATACAGATTTCGAAAGTAAAGATATGATAACTTGTATTCATTCAAAAAAAAAGTAACATCAATTACAAATTATTTACTGACATGTGCTTGATTCTTCCATGTACTTGCCACCTTTGTTTATACATTTGTTATGACTGGGTACAAGCTTTTGCATACTACAGTCATAAATCTTTATAGCCCATTTTAACTTCATTTTAGAATTCAATATTATGGAAGTTTAATTCTCAAAAATGTTTCTTTAGATAAAGGAATAAATGAATGTTTCTGGGTGTGAAGAACAAGCTTCATGTGAAATGGTTTAAAAATTTTAACTTGAAACTTCTGATTAGTGTTTTGATTTCAGCCTTTGCGAGAACCCAAGTGTTTTCATGTAGCTAGCACAAGGACTCCCCTAGTCAGCACATACTCATAAAGTATGGTCCTAGACACTTCTGATAAGATTTTACTAAATTCTTTAGATTCGAGATTCTTAAAAAAGAAAAGGAAGAATTCAGAAATCACAGATGGCCTACCTAATCAAAATATCCTGACATCATTTTGGTACATTATGATGATTCATAATGCTTCCATAGACAGAAGCAATTTCATTAAGAAAATCCACTGGCCTCTCACCTTTTCTATTCAGAAAATATATGATAGTGCAATTTTTAAATTTAGCAGCATTTTATATAAATCAGATTTAGCATAGGAATGGCAAATGAATATGAGTTCCAGGGTAAAATCAGTATTGCTAATTCATTCACAAATCTTTGCTCTTTCTCTCCTAGGTGTTGGTATCACAACTTATAAAAAATGCCTCATGCAAATCCTGTTTAACGCCCTGGAATTACAAAATATTCATTTATTGTTTCATTTTATGTTGTTGCTTATTTCTCATCCCTTTTTGAGGACATTTAAGAAGTTTTTTAAATCACAAGCATGAAGGTAAAACCAGATTCCTCCCTCCCCCCAAAGGCCCATATTAAAAATTCCATACTGAACACTTTGCTCTATTGGAATGATGAGAAACATTTTTTAAAATAGATTTTTAGGTTATTATTAATGAAGGACTGTTTACAATATAAATAAAACATTACACACACAAACTGATTTAATATTAAAACAATGCTCACATTTTCTTCTTGCTCCTTAGATGCTACACTTTCCTCTAGTTGGCACAATTTAAGAGCTTGTCGCATGGACCTTCGAGGTTTTCGTCCAACATCTGCATCGCCAATTGGAATATTCTCTATTCCTTCTGGACTAAGATTTGCATCACCTATAGCATCTAATATAAATACTTATATTCACTTATCTGACACCAGTTTTACCAAAAATCAAATAACTGACTTAACATTATTAGCATGAATTCTTCTACATTTATTTATTTTACCTGTAAGTTTAACAATGCTAATACCAAATGAAACATATTTTACCATACATTTTAAATTCTTAAATAAATATAACAACATTATTCAACATCTCCCTATTTGCATTTTGAGCAGACCTTAACAGCTTTTTTCATCTTTACATAATCCTTTTGTATGTGTGAATTTAAATGTCTTGTGAATATTTCCCTTCTCTCGTTTTACAGCATTATCATTTTGATATCAACCCTTTAAAATGGACTCGAATCAGAAGTTTAAAAGTAATTTGCCTTCATTGCACATGCACAGATAAAAAAAATAAATAAATAAAGGATCTTATTTTGTTGATGGTAGAGCAAAAAAATTATGATACACACGAGTATGCAAATTTGGTACAAAGAATTTGAGAATACTGATAGCGTGCACTTCGAAGCTGTATTTCTTTAAAATTCAACTTAAATTTTATGAATTGACAATTTAAATTTTATGAGCATCATGTATGATGTCATAGTGTATCTTCCCAGATAAATCATTTGATTTCAATTAGTTTAATAATTTGTTTTTTTCTAAAAGAGTTACTACGATCCCTTTAGTTATTTGTTAAATAATTGTGATTATTTTTCGAATGAATCCTCATCTCAAAAGAATATTATTTGAAAAAGCAAGCTAAAATAATATTTGAAAAAGTTTTTTTAATTTGGCTACATTTTTCTGTGTTGAAACGGCAGCAAGTGTTGAATTACTGCTTTCTGAACACTTAAAAAATTATTACTTTATTTATTTTTGTATTTTAGACTGCTTATTTACACTTTTTGAAGTGAATTGTATTGCCTGAGATACTCAAATTTTCAGTTCTAAGCTGCCACTTGAATTTCTCTTTGTTAATCATTTAACTCTCTGTAACATCACTAATTTACTTTTTATTTTAATTCATAATGAGGGTTGAAATGCAGTTTAGCCCCACTAGGTACAATTTTAAGAATCACCAAATGAGTTATTTTTTTGGGTAGATGTGCATACGTTGACGAGTCATTGGTAGAGTTCCATATTAGGCAAATTATCGCCAAAAAATCTTTCGTCGCCATGTGGTTGCCGGTTATTTTAATTTGCTTCATTTTTAATATTCTTGCTTTATGAAAACTGACCCAGTTTTCATTCAGCTAATGATTCTTACAGTTAGTTCTAAATTTTTATACTTTAGACTTCGTGTTGATTAGATATTTGCTCAGTGAAAACTAGCACTATTTTCTTACTGTCATAAGTAAGCAGTTGATTTGAAGTACTTTTAAGTTATTTGGGTACCAGAAAAATACCTGTCAAGTTGGTGCAGTTATTACCAACCTTAAATGTTGAAGTGAAAAGAGTATTTGACTCTGATACTTTTATTTTATTACATTTTTATCGCCAAACGATAATATCTACTGTTTGGTGATAACTGCACCAAGCTAGGTGGTTTTTGTCTGGCACTAAGATAACTCAAAATTACCTTTATCTACCTGAATCATTTATTTAAGCTGGAAAGGACCTTTTAAAGGACTGCAGTTTTTTTAAATGTATGCTTGATTCCATTAATTAGTCCATTTTTGTGATTGGGACAATTTTGATAACATTAAAATTATTGAAATGGAATTTGCTCATTAATAATTCCTGAAGAAATTGTGCCTAAATATATTTGGACTAATAGAACAGGAGCTAAGTAAAATTAAAGGTAAGGAAAAATTCATGTATTCATTACCATATTTACATCTTAAATATTTTTGTTCCAAGAAAATTCTTTTCTGTAGACATGTATAACATATTTTTGTTAAAGTATTATTACTCAATAAAAATATTTTATGCTTGGAAGTTGGATTGTTAACTTTTAAAATTAATTCTGTTACTAGAAATTGAATGTTATGTTCAGTATTAATGAATTTTAATTTTTTTAGGCTTTACGTAAAATTTTAATAATAAAATATTTAAAATTATGAAAACTTTTTAAAATCTGATATATGAATTACAAGCTTTGTCCTCATTGGATTTAAATTTATTTCAATCTTTGATTTTCATTTATTAATTCATTCTTTCCTAAGAAGCTAATTTGCTCTTCACTTAACAATACATTTAAAAGTTGGTTCTCACTAAATAAACTTAATCTTCCATCTGGATTGTTCCGTTTTTCCATTCACCCATACAAAGAACAAATATACCAGCTAATTTATATATAAAATTCAAATGAATATTGTGACAATTCAGAAAGATATAATCAATACAATGAGTTACAAATTTGTACTTATTGAATGAAGCAAGGTATGGAAGGCTTTTTCCACAAATTGTCCTTTTTAATCATAACATTTTGAGTTGTGATGGATTTTTTATAGGGTTTTAAAATCAAAACTTTGTTCACACCTGTCGCGTCCGCGAGAAGAAGCTGCGAACTACTCAACTAATTAAATAGAATTTTGGAAAATACGCTGGCACGCGGTATTTGTAGTTGGAATCTATGAAGACGAGCGAATAAAGTTTATTGCTATTTGTATTTTAGTGAGAATAATCCTTCTTTTGAGTTACTTTATTTGCCTAAAAACCATAGATCATATTTTACAGGTTAAAGAATTTGAGTATCAAGCACTTAAGGAAGTTCTCAATTAATATATTGTTCTGCTAAATGCCAATGCATATGCAACAATATCACAGTGAAAAACCCTTATTAACTTTCATGACAGAGATATTAGATGAATAATAACCCTTGGTTAATATATGTACCTGTCTATGAAATGAAGGTACAGAGTATTTTTTTTTTTTTTTTTGCCCAATAAAGTATATCTAAGAATATACTTTTATTTAAAAATAATAGAAATATTGATGATGATGCTGTTTTAGAATAGTGATTAAAAGGCAAAAATTGTCGCCTTACATCTAATGAAGGCTCAAAATATTTTATGCATAAACTTTGGACAGAAAACTATCCGAAGGCACCAGAACAGAGATGATGTGCAGTATTAGAGGACAATGTTCAATTGATTTAAATCAGAATTTTAAGCAGAGCCAGCCATAGTCTAGTTTTGATCAAATAAGAGAATAGTATATTTATAACAAACAAGTGAGTGGGAAACATATCTTTAACAAAAAAAAAAAAAAAAAAAAAGCTAAGTCCCAAGAATTTTATTTCATCCACAACATTAATCAAAATATCAAAGTATATTTCTGGACCAGGATGAAGTCTAATTTGTTGTCAAAAGTGAACACAAGCTATTTTTGTCAATGTGAAGCAGATACCATTTTCATTTGTCCATTTTGTTAATAGCTTGTTGAAGCTACCTCTTAAAATGCTATTCATTTCTTTTCCATGCAAGAAATTTGCAGGTTGTCAATGAATAAAAGAGCCTTTACAGAGCTTGGGATGTTCAAAACAATGATATTGATTTTCATAATAAAAAGGGGTAATGCTTTCACTTACCTGAGCAGCCTTTCTCGAGCAAAAACATCTGATTGAGTCGATGGGAAAGTAATGCTTTGGGGGATGTCAAGATTCTTCGGTTCCTGTGCAAAACTGAATGCTATCTGGACATTATGAACAGTCTGTGCTGTCTACAATATCACAACAGTTTAGTAAAGAACCATTTCTGTTTCAACAGAATCATACTTCAAAGCCCAGACCTGAATTACATTGAATATGTTGACAATGATCAAACCCACATTGACCCAAATTAGTGACAGAGATTACCGATGTTCTGCAAGAATGGCATATTATTCCTGAAGTAACATTGCACTGGACAATGTTCCCCACAACATGGTAGCTGTTATTGCTAACCTGATTCATTTTGACTTATCTACAGGAGAAGCAAAACATAGAGGTGTCTGGATACATCTGATCCTATATGTAATCATTCCTACAGTTTATGTAATATTACGTTATACAAAAAGCCAAAATTGTGAAATTTGGATTATGTTTCGCAATTTTGTTTGTTTAAAAAATGTTGCAAACTTATCTTGATTCTATTATTACTATTTGCATTCAGGTTTGTCTTTGCTACTGATATACAGCAGTTTTTATTTTGTGACACTAATACTTATTATGAGACTAGGATTTTGTAATTTTTCATTTTATATGACATAATTTTTCTAATATATAACTATATATAAGTATTTAGTAGATTAACAAATATTATGTGATTCAAATAAGCTATCTTGAGATTTATGGAGAAAAAAAAAAAAAAAAAAAAAAAAAAAAAAAGACAATTTGTGGAAAATTCTATTTTGTCCAGCTACTTTCAGAAAGTAAATGAAATATGGCTCATTATCTCAGTGATATCTTTCTTAAATGTCAAAATATTCAATTAAATTTTACATATAAATTGTCCTGTATTATTGCCAATAAAATCATGGGAAAATCAACCAATGATAATGTTTGCATATGTACAGTAAAAATTTACCCCTTTAAATAATCAACTAATTTAATATTCAATTTTTAATTACAGTATAATATTTTTGTTTCATGTTGTCAACATTTGTGCAAGTTTTATGAAATTTAATGGCAAATTCTAGGTATTATAAGCAAAATACATCTATAAAAATTTTGGTATTTTTCAAAGAAATGCATATATCTTCGTGAATTCAGTACCACTTTAGCGAAAATCTATTCAAACATTGAAAATAGAAAATTAAATATTTTGCGAAAGGAACAAATAATTTCCAACGATTTTTTTCTTGCTGTAGAATTGCAATTATAATTAAATAAGGATTTGAAGGGAAAAAAAAAAGATTTATGTTTACTAATTCTTTTGTGGGGTTTTCCAGTAATTTTAGAAGCACAAAATACTGTACAATTTTTTTTGCAATGCAATTAAAAAGCAAACATAATTCAAAATTTTATGAAATATTCTCACTCACTTTCTTCTACACCTTCCATTGGAGTCTCAGAGGGTGAAAAATCATTATCAGGGCTCTCATCTTCCAATTCTGGTTGAGATATAGCATCCATGGGTGTGTTAGTTACAGAATCTGTCTGAGAATCACTCTCTTGAGGAGTACAAGGCAAAGATCCTAATCCTTCATCAGTTCCTTGGGACAGAGCACCTTGAGAGCAAGGATCATCAGATCCTGGAGTTTGAGAGCAACCATCTTCAGATCCTGGAGTTTGAGAGCAACCATCTTCAGATCCAGGTGTACCAGAACAACCAGTTGATGGAGGATATCCTTCATCAGCAGGTGTTGATTCTGGCATATCCGAGTCTTGGGGTGTGCAATTATACATTTGTTCTTCTATAGTATAGTCAGGAGATGATGGGTCAGATTCAACGAGTTCTGGACTGACAGTAGGTAGTAATAGCCAACCAGATTTTGTTACTCTGCATTTGTTTAAAGTGTAGTCACCTTTGTTTCCAACAACTTCTCCTCGAGTGCTATGAATATGAAGGGAATGGTTTTTGAACAAGCAAAAACAAAGTCACAGAAATTAAACTAGTAGCTTCAATGTTCAAATTAAAACTTTAAAATATCTTTAGAAAAAGTCGCACAATCATATCAAATAACAAAAATTTCATGAGAAAGAATGCTAAACATCTTGGCTGGAAAGTATTTAGGCAATTGATCTATTTCCAATTCCAAAATAAAAATTAAGAAAATTATTGGAGCTTGTAGTAAAAATTATTGATTGCATCAAAAGGTACTTACCTTTCCATTTTGTAAACAATTACATTCAAAAATTAAACAATGTATTATAGAAGACAAACTATGAGAATTTAAATAAATTAATAAATATTTAAAAAAGAAAAAATGAATAATGTCAATTCTTACTCAAGATTAGCCAATGACCTATCAACAAATTCTGAATGATGTTGAAAATTTCAACAAAATGTATATATATATATATATATCTTTGACTTTAAAATACAATAAATTAAAACCTTATCACTAAGAAATTATTTGAAGATTATTTCCTGCAATTAAAATAAACTTTAGCTGAATAAAACTTAATACTGATTAAATAAATTCCTTAGAAAAAGAAAGAAAAACAAGTTGTTATTTAGTAGATTTTTAAAAATAATTTCCTTTTAGCTGTATACGTTTTTCCAAACATTCTCCAACTTTTTAAAGGCATCTAAAAAGTAAGATTTTGGAAGGTCTTCAAAACAGACATCTGTTTAAGCGATGAACTCTTTGTTCGACATGGACCATTATCTGCCAAGACATGTTTTTAAAGTTTTGAAATAATTAAAAACAAAGTCACTAGGGACCAAATTTGGGGAATAAGGTGGATATTGTAATAATTTGAACTTTCATTCCATGATTTTGGCTACTGAAACTGCACAGGTGTATTTCTCTTCACAGAAGAGGATCTTCCTTTTACAAACAAGTTTTTTTCTAGATTTCTTCGCTCAACCGGTGCAATGACTAGGCATAATAGCCACCAGTTAATGTTTCCCCCAAAGTAATCAGTGTAGATGATTCTAAATGCATCCCAAAAAAACATGGCATTCACTTGTTGGTCGATTTCACCTTCTATGCTTTCTTGGGAAGCATTTTGCTTTAAAAAAATCAACTGGTTTGATTGTTCCTTTATCTCTGTAGAGTAGTAGTGTATCCATGTTTCATCCACAATTAGGTAATGGCACAGAAACTAATCAGGATTGTGACAAAACAGCACCAAAACAATCTCAGAGACAGAGATTTTTTTTATGTCCAATTTTTCTAGTAAAATTGAAAACAGCGTATCTTGTGATATCCAAGTGTCATCAACTATTTCATGCACTTTGATTTATCGATCACTCAAAATCATTTCATTCCGGGAGTAGTTACTTCCTCTGGATGTTCTGAACAATGCTCATCTTTTGTGGGTGTATGCCACATTTAAATTCTTTTACCCAATTGTTAACAATTGCAAATGGAGAAGTACATTTGTCAGGAACTTCATCCAACTCAACTGGAGTTTTGTTGTTAAGCATCCCACTAAGCTGGGACTCTTTTGTTGTTAAGTGTTTAATCACCACTCGAAACCCACTTTCCCGGCATTTTTTCAGAATATTTTTGATTCAATCGACAATAAAAATGAAACTACGCGATGGAAATAAAGGAGGCTTAAGACAGTACCTAGGGAATCATGATACTTACTATAAACAAACCATTTTTGATGCTATGAGTGCCATCTCATGGATCTTCTAAGGACTTATCAAACGCCTAATTGAAAGCATAGTGGAAGAGATTAATCAGTTATTTGTTCCATGAAGCCTAATTATTCTCATTCATGGGATGCCAGAAATACAGATGGAGCAGAAATAGACGCTCTTTTAGGCTTGTTTTATTTGGCTGGTGTTTACCATGGAAATAGAGTAAACCTTGAAATATCAAGAAGAATGAACAATTTTAAAGTAGTAATCAGTTTAAAGAGATTTTTATTTTAGAGAGTTTTGTGCTTTGATGACATAAGCACAAAAGTAAAACGAAGAAAAATTGACTGAGAGGATATTAAAGTTTGTTGATGGAGAAGGATCTCTGGCAGTTTGTTTTTATTTTGATCGTCCAGCAGAAGTCAAGTGATGCAGATGCCCCCGCTAAGAAAGAAGTCAAGGAAGATCCTGAATGAGCAGCAAAGAAGATACGAGCATACTCCATCTATCTAAATGTCGTGAAAGACCTCCGGCCCTTACTCAGGGGAATTGAAGATCCAAGGATTGCATGGACTAAACTGGAGTCATTTTCAACCAAGTTCAATTGCCAGAATTGTGGAGCTGACTGATGCATTCTTTAGTTGCCACCTCAAGCCCAGGAAAGGAAATCAACCTATATGGTGCAAGATTGAGGAC
>BMAW01027963.1:1093687-1108046 GCA_019974015.1 Nephila pilipes
TCAAGCCCAGGAAAGGAAATCAACCTATATGGTGCAAGATTGAGGACTATCATACAACAGCTGTCCGATGCAGGTCAACCAATATCATAGTGGCTACAGCCGTTTCAATTGATTAGACGCCTACCTGAATGGTTCCAAGGTATTGTCCAGTTAATTTATCGTTTTGAGGACTCAAAGTTCACTTTTGAAAATGTTTTAAAAGAACTGTTGTCGGAGGCAGCTCTCCTAAAATTATTTTGTAAACCAGATAATGTAAGTAATGATTTTGAATATGGAATGGAAGGTAATAATGCAAAACCTAATTTTGTTAAAAGTAAAGATAAGCAACATGATCAGCAAAGAGGGAATTTAAATAATCAGCCAGAAAATCCCAATAATAAACAAAATGTTAAATGTTTTAATTGTGGGAAAATGGGCTATTTTGCTAGAAACTGTAGAATAAAGAATAGAAATCAGGCTAAGGGAAAAGGTAACCCCTATGTTATTTTTTTGGCAGAAGCCAGTTTGGGGACTAATACTGACAATACTGCGTGGGTATTTGATACTGCTGCAAGTTCTCACTTTTGTTGTAATTGTGATCTGTTTACGATATTTCAACAGACTTCTGGGGTAGAAATGAATGCTGCTATTAATGGGATGACATGTGAAGTTCTCGGCAAAGGGAATATAACTTAATTGTAAAAATCAAGGAAGGACTCAAACGGTTACTCTTACCGATGTTTTATATACACCCAGGCTGTGACATAATTTGATGGCAGGCCACCACATTGAGGCATGTGGATTCTATTTCGTACGGAAGAATAGGCAAATTGTAATTTTTTCTAAAGAAGGAAGAAAGCTGTTTTCAGCCAAACGAAATATCGGTCTTTATTATGTATTTCCTGATTATCCAAAGATGGATAATCAGGAAATTAATAGGAGTAATTATAAGCAGGAAGAAATAAATCAAATCACTTCGGAGAACAGTCTAGAATTATGGCATAAAAAATAGTGTCATATTAATAAGGATTATATTTTGAAAACTGTAAAGAATGTTAGAGGATTTCCCCCATTGAAAGATCAAGAATTAAATTGTGAGCCGTGTTTAATTGGAAAAGGAAAAAGGGTTTCGTTTAAACCAATAGGAAAGATTAGATCACGTAACCTTTGGAACTTTTACATCTGGATGTGGCGGGTCTGATCCAACATACATCGAGAGGCGGTAATAGATATTTTTTAACGATCATAGATGATTTTTCTAGAAAGGTATGTGTATATTTATTGAAGGAAAAATAGGAAGTTTTCAGTAGTTTTATAAAATTTAAAAATAGAGTCGAAAGGTTAACCAATAACAAAATCAATAACATTCGTACTGATAACAGTATTGAATTCTGTCTAGGGGAGTTTGAAAGGTTTTTAGAAGATTAAGGTATCAATCCTGAAAGAACAAACGTGTATCTCCCAAACAGAAAGGAGTTGCCAAATGTTTCAATTTAACAGCAATGAATGCAGTACGAACTATGCTTAGGGATTCGAAATTAGGAGAGGAAAATTGGGGCAAGGCAGTGCTATGCTTCACATACATTTGGAATTGCGTAACACATAAGCATTCTGAAAAAACTCCATTCAAATTGTATGGTGGAAGGGTACCAACTGTTCGACATTTAAGAACTTACGGATTAACAGTTTTTGAAGGAATTCCAAAGCAACAGCGCAGAAAGCTAAATATGCGTGCTGAAAAAGGAATATTAGTAGGGTATGCTTTTCGTAACAGAGGATATCGCGTTTTCATTCCGGAAAAGAATAAAGTTATTTAAACCATAATTGTAAAAACATGAATATAATTTAAATGGTTGGGAAGAAAATTAGGCTGGGGTACCCTGGGGATGTGTTTCTTGTGTTCATTAAAGATGGTAAAATCCAAGGGAAATAAAAAGATTACAAGGGTGTCTTATATTCGCATAAAGAAGGCAAATTTCTGAGGTGATAAAGAAAAACAAAATATAACAAGTGGTGCAGTAGACAGAAAAACATGCAGAAATCATAGGAATTTGTTTTTTTTTTAAAAAAAATTTCTGCGATTATCAGCTTATAACATCAATTATTGGCTTAGAAATGGTTATATTTTTAATGAATGTGGAAAGCATCTTCACAGAATTCAATTCAATTTTCTTTAAGGAAAATGTTTAATAATTTTGAAGAGATAGTGAGAAGATGAGATTGAAATGCAAAAATATAAACTGATCTATATAATCTTTTGATAATATATTTATTTAGTAAAAATTTGAAAATATAATGCATAATAACGATAATTGCTTATTTAAGTTCAAATGATGTTGATCTTGAAAGATTGAAATTTATTTCCAGTTTTTTGCTACCCATATTTGTTTTTCATTCTTCTTTATATGCCAATATTCTCAAAGAAAAAAAAAATTACATTGGATTGAAGTAATATTTGTGTGTGTTGTCTCTTTCATATGCATACAAAGAACATTACTGAGCAGTTAGAAATTTCATCTCATGATTTCTATAACATGTTACAATATAAATTATTGTGGAATTTAGTTTAAAGTAACAGTATTTTATTAACAATTGTTCCAGTGGCTGTAATACTTAAGCTTTGTGAGATATGCAATTCACTTCGAAAAATAATAAATTTAAAAAAATTAAGCTTAAATTAAAAAAATAACTTTTGTTGGAATAAAATAAATTCAGTGCATCATAATGACATAGTTAAAATTTCACATTTTATATTTCACGAAATAGTAATTTCCATTTTGTTGTATTTTTTAAAGATTAAAGAAAATTTAGTAACTTTAAATTGTTTTGGGAGAAGGCTCAATATCAATTTAATTCAGATTCTCTCTTCTCTCCTTTAACTTCACTAAATCAAAACTTATTTTTTTAACATCTTTACAATAACTAACACAATAAATTTTTATGAGTACATAAAATAATCCCAAACCAGAGTTTATTAGTGGTTAGTTCGTAAGCTTCGCTTACACTTATGTGAGTCATAAAGCCTTCTCCATTATTTACCATTTGTCAAAATTAACAAGTTCTTATAATTTCATTCCAGAAAGTAACTGTAAATGTTCACCAAAAATAAGCATTCTTTGCCAATAGTACATTCTTCAGAAAAAATATGCTGGTGCCATCTGTTGCAAATAGTCTGAAGTGATTTAATAATTAATAGAAGTGAATCATAAAAACTAAATAATGACATAAATCCATATTCAGGCTACGCTATTCAATAGAGAGAAGTGTATATTTCTTAACTTATTCAATTCCGCTTGAATCAATAAATTTTTCCATGTAGAAAAAGTGTTTGAACAATTTGTCTCCTATACTTTAACATAGAAAATAGAACATTCATTTTACATAAAGACAAAAAATTGCATATTTCTTTAAAAAAAAAAAAAAAAAAAAATTAATTTTTCAGACTGCTATTTAATAAATAAATTATATGCGTCATATCTACAGTAATTTATATTAAAATTGAAGCATTTCTTCTACCAGAAAATGTGTTCGAACTTTGGGCCCTATTCTTTAACATTAGCTAAAAAAAAACAGCCTTAATAGATTATGAGTGTTACTTCACTTTACTTCAAATCAATTTATTGACACTTAAAATTTCATGCAATATATTCGAGATGTTGTTAGAAAATGATGTGTTAACTATATTAACTGGCAAATCATCATTATTATGTAAATTCATATAGGTATATATATATATATGTTACATGATGTCAGCGAAAAACATCTGTTTTCAGATTTGAGACTGATTAAGTTATTAGTCATGCTCTTTTGGAATATAAATAAAATGCTCGAATATTAATATGCTTCATCATTCAAATTTTAATGATTGTGCACTCCGATAATGCATTAATAATATTATGATACCAAAATTCTAAAATAAACACATATTTTAGTAATCCAGAAAATATGATAATGGCAGACACCGGAACAACAGGAGAGAATTGGGCTTGGGAGAATTTTAAAATGTAAACAAATAGTTAAAGAAGAATAAAATGTTTCATTATTTTAAGATTCCTACATTTAATTTCAAAGCAGATGACTACACAGATCTAACTCTGACTTTCATTTTCACTTGCAATATCTATTTCTGATACTAAACTTATGAATATTTTGGACATTTTTTCTGAAATTTATAGTTTAAAGATTTTTATGTTATTCACAAGAGAACACAGCCTCAGTTGCAGCATGAAAGATAAAGAACGATTCATGAGATAAAGGAGAGCATTACCCAAATTAGAAACCAAAAATGAATCTCAAAGTTATACGAAGTAATTAAAATGTGTCGGTACAAAGGGCGATGAAACTTAATTTGCAACCACTTCCACATCTGGATTGATCACATTAAAAAAGCTATGCATCAAATTTGTAAATCTTAAAATGGAGTTTTGTATGGTACACTAGAAGCCTAAGATTATGTTGAAGGAAGTTCCAAGTTTCACAAATGATTGCACTTACAAGTGACAACTTTTTCACTTACAGGCTAATAAAATGAACAATACTTTAAATTGTTCCTCTCTACTCTACAACCAATATCAATAAAACGGTATTGTTGTAACTTATTTGTCGATACTTCCAATAGCAAATGTATGTTAAAATAGAGAAGTATATATTTTTATTAAAAATCGAATAAAAATATTTTCCTCTTATATATATATCTAAATAAAATTTACTTTTTAAAAAAGTCAGCCACATTGTTCAAATAAAAATGTGTTTAAAAGTGCTTTCCACACAAAAAACAAAAACACATATAAAAATGTAAAATTTATCTTAAGTGTAACTCAGGATTGTTTATCATGCAGTATTGAGTTCTAGGTGCAATTTTTTTTTTCATTGTATTATACGAACTAACATTACATGAGATTCCACTGTATACTTAAAAACATTACTTTATAAAATAAAAAAGATCTTACTCATAAAATACATCGCCTTTTTCTTCTCCTTCTAAGGGAAGCAAATCTACAGGTACAAATGTGAATCTTTTATCCGAGACCTTTTTGGAAGCCTTTTTGTTAGCACTTTTAGCAGACAATTTCTTTCTAAGGCAACTAAGATTTTTTCCACGTTTTATTTCTGTGGCGCAAAAAGGCTAGGAGAAAAAAAAATTTCATAAAATATTAATCACAATTTTTCAAAAGGAGAATATTTTTGTTAAAACAAAATATAATTTAATCACGAAAAAGAGTTTCTAATGAAACTGCAACAAAAATTCCTTGATAAATTAAGTAATTTAACATTATCATTTTATCTCTTCATAAATTCTCTGAAATAAAATTTCAAAATAGTGATAATATAACATAATACATTTAATTTCAAAAATATTTAATTGAAAAATGATTTATGAGCAAATATAATGCATATAGCATTATTGATTCAAATTATATTGATATGAAACATTTATTTTTGTTATTCTTCACGTCTGTTTAATTTAATTCAGAATAAACATTATTAAGTGATTAAATCAGTTTTCAGCAATAATAACTTTTCTAAGTTTCTCTGAATAATGTTATACAGGTACAAAGTGCTGTTGATAATTACAATTACTACTATAGTCTTAAAGCCCAGTTACTATCACACAATTTTAACAAAAATTTATCTTTAAAAATTAATAAAATCTACGAAACTACAATGGATTAAAAGGCTTTTTGATTTTCTATTACATCATTTTATCCCCTAGAGCCTTTTAGAAACAAAATTTCACTAATCAAAAAATTATACAAAGAAGCCAATCCACTATTAGATTTTTTTATGGTAAAAATATATTTTTTATATCAAAACAATTTTTATTACAATGAGCAATTCTCAGCTAAACTTGTGGAAATTTAAAAATTTAAATGCAATTTCTATCAAAAATAAAAAGGGGGGGGGATTTTTACAATAATACACACAATACAAGCATATGAATGTTTCTTGCTGTCAAATATTACAATACCAATTAAAATTTTACAAATTACAAGTAAAGTGCAAGTATTCAAGTTACTTCATTCAAAAATTACTCTACATAAATACCACTTTTTGAATACAATAGAACAGTTTTTCTGAGCTTCAATTCAAGATACAAATCCTACTTTATCAAGTTAAATCAAAAGTTCATCAAGTTACAAATCGAAAATTTAAATTATATATTATAAATGGATTTAATTCATAAATTAAAAAGTTCAGGATTTGATAAAAGGTTTTTGTACATTTGTAACATTTTGCAAATCACTTTTAAAACAAAATCAAGAGAAAAAAAATCTTACATCACTGAATTTACTTTCTTTAGTCTGTTTTTCTTTCGGATCTTTCTTGGTTTTATCTTCTTTTCTGCAATAAAATAAAGTTTCAATTTTTTCATTAAGAGTGTAAATGAAACACATAAATTTTAATTTTTCTTTCCTACCAGCATCTCTGTTATTGATTTATGCAAATTCATAAAAAACGAATAAACATTGAATTACCTGTAAAAATAATAAAGAATGTATCAAATTTTGAATATTACAACTTTATCTAGGTAAGTAGTTTTGATTACCAAGCTTAACCCCACAAGCAAGAATGAACATTTGATACATTACATAACATACATAAAAAATTATACATATCCTACAGAACTTTTATTTTTAATCACACAAGATAGAAGGTTCTTGCAAATTATTATTACACTAAGTAATACTCCTTATATAATTTGGCACATTCTACATGTATATAACCACAATTGTATAATATATGCTAAAACAGTGCTTCTGAATGGTAATTTTCAAAATACGGTACTTTCTCTATAATCCAGCACTTCACCTTTCAAAACCTACAAGTAATCCAGCATTTTTACACAGGTTGGCTGACAAGTGATAGAAAATTATTTAATGCCTTCTAATTTCAATAAAATAATTTAGGCTATGAATTAAAACATTACAGTTATTTCTAGTATTTGACAACAATTTCTTCGCACAAACTGCATTAAATTTTATAGAATAATATATAAATTTGCTGTTTCAATATTTATTTTTAAAGACTTTCCAATTATTCAACGTTTTTGCTAATCCAGCAAAACTCTGGTCAGATATACATTAGATTACCAAAAGAGTATTGGGTTTATAATATTTTTCTCTGTTTAGAATTTTATAGTGCAATAAACAAGAAAACACTAGATTGTTAACTTACTTATTTAACAGAAGTCTATTGAGTTTATGAGCTAGAGTGTATAAATATTCCACCTAAAAAATATCATAGGTTAAATTTTTAAAGTATAAAAAGCATTGAAAGAACATGATTCAATAATTGCAATAAATTATACAAATTTTCATGCAACATATAATGATTTATGGGGAAAATAACTAATTATTTAATTTTTTCTTTAAAAAATTAAAGATAAAAATATTTACACTTCTATTCAGGTTTCAACCAAGTTAAGGTAATTTATTTATGATAATTAAAATTGAATGTCAATGATATACTGAAATTTTTTTGAGTTATTAACATTTTAATGTAAATTGACTTAAATCATAATTAAAATACCATGTAACACATCGATCAATAACTCCCGAGTCTAACATTGAAAACAACATTTTTTTTGCAAAATTTTTTTTTATTCATCAACATAACACCTTTTGTTAATCACCTTTTAGGGTGATACAATCCTTCCAACGCTTTTCCAAATCTTTTTTTTTCTTTTTTCGCAAGAAATCTTTTTTGTTGTGAGTAAATAGCGATAAACTGCTTTCTGAATCATCGACTCGTTGCTGTTTTTGTTCCATCGAAAGCAATCGCGGCACCCACTTGGAAAAAACCTTTTTCACTTCACTTCAAAAAACCTTTTTCAGTAAATACACTTCCATATGATATCTGTGTCATCTCAGCAATCTCACGGAGCTTCACTTTACGATCTTTCATTATAATTTTTGTCACTTCACTCACATTTTCCGGTGTAACGGCTTCCACAGGTCTACCCGAGCGTTCAGCGTCATTTGTGTCGGTACGACCATGTTTAAACTCGGCAAACCACCGACAAATCGTTGCTTTTGATGGACAAGAGTCCGGGTAACATTTTTCAATCCATTGTTTCACTTGCACGGTGTTTTTACCCATTAAAAAACAATGTTTTATCAGAACACGAGAAACTCGGTTTTTTCCATTTTTAAAACAAACTACAAAACGACTTTACTCCAACCTCGATAACTCAGCTGTTTCTGGTCCGATCGACTTAAAATTTTGACACGTTTCAAGCAAAGGTTCGTACTCTAGAAAGACCTGGTTACTGGTTTACTACGAGCGCCATCTCTGGGTTAGTCTCGGGAGTTATTGATTGATGTGTTAAGTGTTAAAATTTTAAAAGAAAAACTGAAAATTCATAATATGCGAGAAAGTGGGTAAGAAAGAAAAAAATGGAGTTGTTAAAAATTTTGGAACATAAATAGAAGTTTAAAATATGAGAGATTTTTGTTAAGAGAATTCTATATAAGTTTTTATTTTACATCTAATTTAATTAATTATACAAGTTTAAAACTTCAAACAAAAACATTTATTATACAAAACAACTTTTACTGTTTTAGAATCACAGCATGATGAATAATAATTGAAAGCAAATATATTGCTCAGATTGAACTAAATACAAGTGTAGTATTTGGGGATAAAAATTTAGCTCATACGTAATTTGATTTAATTACTTATTAATATCGAAGAACTAGAAGCAGAGCAGGAGGATTCAGACTTGTTATTTTGAACCATGACCATGTGGTTAGAGAGTGAGACAACTGAACAAGTACCTCATTTTTCTTAACTTTCATATTATGTAGATACAGGGACTTTGAGCTTTCACAGATTTATATAAAGAATTTCATTGTTAGGGGGGAAAAATTTTACGCACACACAATTATAATAATAATAATTTTTTCTTTTACTCTTTTTCCATAAATGCTACAGCTGCCTTGAAGTAACAGAGCTGCAGAATTGAAGTTTGCCGGAACCTCCCCATCAGAAAACTAAAATTTAAAATAAATATATATATATATAAAAAAATACAATATCATATACAAACCCTTTTTTGAAAAAAAAGTTTTTCCAAGTTAATTTCTTCTTATATTGAGATATTTAAAAGTTTGCATTTAAATCAATTTGAAGTTACTGACAAAATAAAATTCTCTTGAATAAGAAATAATCCTCCATTAAATATGTGATTATAAATATAAAATGAAAGGATATTTATATTTAACTAAATTATTGTTAATTCCAATTTTTTTTCTTCAAAAGTGGAATTGTACCAATTAAAAATGCACAGCTCATATAAATAGAAAATATATTTAAAGAATAGGAAAAAAACATAAATAATCAAGACAACATTCTTTATTCTACAAAAAATAAAAGTCTATTTATTGATTCTGTTAATGAATGAAACATTTTTTAGAGATATATAGAAGTTCTAGGACCTCAAAAGTTATACATCTTCTCAGAAGGATTTTTTGAAAATAACAGTTATTTATGCAAGAAATTAAATTAAAACTATAAAACAGAAAATTAATATCAGAGCATTATAGCTCAGAAATTAGTATTATTTAGAGATGAATTTTATTTAATAGATGTTAGTTTGTTTGCCAATAGAAAACAAACAAGCCAATTAGACAGCAAAGAGATAGGACACATTTATAACCCCTGGTCAACATGAAAAATTGTTGTGCGAGTAATTAAAATAAATGAAGAAGAGTAATTAAAATATATGATGAATAGCAAAATAAATAGTATAAATTTATTTTATCATTTATAGAACTCATTTTACTATTCAGTTGTTTTATCTTACCTGAATTCATCAAAAGTACTGAAAAACTAAAAATAATGGGAGTTACAAACTTACACCAAAAGAAAAACGTTTTACAAATTTCATACTTAATAAATTTAAAAGGAAAACAAAATATATTCAAGAGGTAAGTTAATTCAAATTAAGATAAAATGCATGAAAAATAGATAGCATACCATTTTGACATATCTCTGAAGTAATTCTGAAAGATTAATTGTAAATGATTGCTCTGGATCTTTAATAGGATTCAAGAGATCCTTGTAATGGGTTTCTAATGAAGAAGCCATCCTGTCCCTAGAGGAGAAGGGGGAGGGAGGAAAAGTTGAAACATTATAAATAAAACAATATAGAATTACACCAAATACAAAAATGAGGAGGTGAAAATTTTCATATGTTTTATTAACAATTTTTAAAAAGAAATTTTTGTGCAGGTATGAAAGTTTCATTTTTCAAATATTATTTTCTTAAAAGGATTATTAAAATAAGTCAAAGAAGGATAGTGGTAGCATGTTAGTGATAAAAAAGATGATCTTATTTAGAACAAAATTAAATGGAAAGTAAGATTTATAAAACCTAACACTAAATGAACACAATTAAAAGCAAATAACATATGTAAAGCAATTCCGATAATTAAAACAACACATGCATGAGGTTCGAGATTAAATGGCAGATAAGACAAATCTGTATACCTCTGTACTGTCTGTATCTGTGTACAACCTGTGTAAAGATAAAATACAAGTTTGTTCATAGCTATTCACAATTTCATATTCCCTGTAGTAGGCAAAAATTAATGATGTAAATGATGCTTTTAACTAAAATTGTTCACTTATGAAGTGCATTAGGTTTTTTTCCTTTTACTAGATAAATGTTATTAAAATTCAAAATTAGTATGTATCGGAAGAAAAAATAATTTTATTGAATTGCACAATTTCTTCTAAGTGACTTTTACAGAAAGCTGAGCTTTGGTCACTTTTTTAACAAACATACTGCCTCACTAACCAATACAATAGCAAATTGACATCATGAGTAAGACATAGGCAAAAATAGGATTTAATTGTCAATATATAGCATATTAAATGACTACGGCGATGGCTTCCAAACTTTTTCAAGTCAAGGCACCTACTCTTTGTAAAAGCATGACTAATCAAAAGTAAGACATACAAATATGATAATCTGCGGTGCCCTTGTGAAAACTGTGTCTTTCTAGGACACTGCAAGATACACTTTGAGAACCAAGCACATGACTATGGGGTTCATAACTCATTTAAGTAAAGAAACATGAAGAAATGCCAATAGACCCTTTTGAACTATATTCCTAAATTTATTTGGTAGCAGATCCAGCAAGCAAAAAGGGAAGGGGAATGTTCTGAAGACATTTTGCTAAACAGTATCAATTGGTCTTATAAAATTTTTTGTTTCTTGTAAAATAAACTACTTAGAATACTGGCTTTTTGCATGGATGAATATTTAAAATAAAACTTGATATGCAGAAAATAAATACAGAGAAAAATAAATAGTCAGAAGCATAAAGACTATGTAGCTATGGGATGTAATATATGCAAGATCTAAGCATAGCAGAGTAGAAATCTTAACAACAGCAGATAGAAAAATTGAAAATTGGGAAAACACACACCACCTATTTTGTTATGCTATTAAAATTTTGTACAAAATCCCCAAATTCATATTTTACACTCATCCTTTTTTTTAAAAACAGATCATATGTTCATTCCGTATGTAGCATGACACTGGCTGTGTTATTTGGATTGATATATTTCTGGATTGAATGATTTTAAAAAAATTTGAAATTGATGTTTATTAGCTCTATTTTCAAAAAAAAAAAAAAAATTTACACACTTGATATAAATTCCTTCAAAAAATGGTTTTTTATTTTATTTCTTAGATAGCGCTGGAATCACAAACTTGCTTCATATTGCTTGAGAGCTAGACAGCAAAATATTTTTAAAAAAAGTTTCAACATTACTCATCAAGAAAAAAATTATAAAACCCATGGAAGAAAATGTGCTTAAATAATCATTTAAAAAAAGGGGGGGGGAAGCTTTTTAATTCATCAGAAATTAAAGACAATATAGATGCAAAGTCCACAAAAAATGAGATGGAGAACTGAACCCAGGTCATTAACCAGATTAAGTTAGAACAGGGCATTTATATACCACTATAATATGAAGATGGTTCTAAAAGTACTTGCATTCGAAGACAGATCGCCTCATTAAGATAAAATGTCGTTACCACTGGGAGCTACCACGTGTGAAACAGAGTTTAAACAAATTTCACCATAGATTTAAATCTATAAGCTAGTTTTGATTTGGTAGTCATTTGCTGCTAAATCAAAATTTGATTGCTACCCCATCAAGTTATCGATGTCATTTTGAATCGAGTTGTCACATTCAGTGAGACTTGGATTCAACATTATACACCAGAAACTAAACAAAAACCAAATCAATACGTTGCTTCTGGTGAATCTGTCCTAAACAAGGCGAGGATGATTTCATTGGCCAGAAAAGTTATGACAAAGAATTTTTGAAGCGTGAAGGGGTCATGATCATGAATACGAATAACAGAGACTAAAATAGCTATCTAGCTACTTATGATGCTTACAAAAAACTAACTATTTTTGATGCCACAAATACCTTCTCTTGGAATTTCTAAGGACTTATTGAATGACCCTTAAAGATTAAACTTGTAACAAAAGAGCAAAAGTAGAAAACATGAACTATGTAGTATTAGAATTTAGAAGCATATTTCGAGAGCATTTAATTTTGAGATTCGAGGAATATGTAGGGAAGTTTTGTATAGAAAGATTATCAATATCACACACATGCGATTAAAAAAATTTGGAGTTTACTGAAAACTACGTTTAATAAAAGAAATTCAATTGCTCAATGGATAATATTAAATGATTCATTCCAAACATAATCCTACAAAAATAATAATAATAATAATCAGCAGGAGATTACATTCCGTCTATGAAGAACAAGCAAATGAATGAATATAACGATCTTCAAAAAATATGTGAATACAGGGTGTTTTCCAAAAGTAAGTTGAATAAGTCCAGGAAAAAAGATTTATTGCAGATAAAAGTAAGAGCAACTCAAAATTTTTCAAAATATCATCCTTCTGCATCGGCCCACCAGCATTTTCTCCAGACGCTGAGCGTACCCTGAAAGGAGTTGATGGGGACCTTCTTCAAGCACCTTGTTGTCGCTCCTTTGACGGCTTACAAAGTCCCGAAATGGTGGCCCTTGAATTCTGTCTTGATTCTTGGGAACAAGTAGTATGCTGGTGCCAAGTCGGAGCTGTATGGCGGCTGAGGCAGTGTTTGCGGCAACCACGTTTTGCTAAGTACTCCATGACAATGGTGGTGGTGTGCGATGGCATATTGTCATGACGTAGCTGCCAAGTGTTGACAATCTCCTTCCTGACGCATTTTACTCTGCTTTGGAGCCTTTTCAGGGCTTCCAAGTAGAAATGACCATTCACTGTTTGTACTTTTGGCACAAACTCTAAGTAGACAATGCCTTTCTTGTCAAAAAAAAAAAATGATGAACATTACCTTCACACAAGACTTGCTCATTCTTACCTTTTTTTGGCACAGCAAAGTTGGCATGCGCCATTCAGCACTTTGCTTTTTTTACTCTGGGACGTACTCGAAAACCCAACTTTCGTCCCTTGTAATCACATTATCCAAAAAATGCGGATAACTTTCCCACTGCTCCAAGAGGTCATGCAAAATTGTTGCACTTGCAGCTCTTCTGTTCATTGGAAAGCACCTTGGGGACCAACACGCAGATATTCTGCATGCCCGAATTTTTGGTAACAAAGCGATGCGCAGTACTTTTGCAGATATTACACTCATCTTCCAGGATTCTAAAACTCAGGCATCAATCAGAGTTCAACATGTCCCTAACCTTCTTTATATTTTGATCAGAATGTTACTTTGATGGGCATCCAGAGCGGTCTTTGTCCTCTGCATCCTCCCTGCCCTCCTGAAACATCTTGTGCCAGAGGTAAACTAAATTTTGGGACATGGTATTATCACCATAAGCTTCTCTCAGTATGGCTACGGTTTCAGTGCCCATTTTCTTGAGTGCAACACAAAATTTTACAGCATAAAACTGGTCCTTGAAATGCAGCATCTTGAAATCAAGGGGTTGAACTAGCAGTAACAAGAACTGTAGAACAGCCTGCACGCATCTAACATGGGTATCATTGGCTTCCTGAAACCCACTACCACCTTTCCTGTCGAGCTCGCATATTGCTAGTGAAGCTTCAGTGGCGCAAGGTTATTCAATTAACTTTTGGGACACACCTTGTATACATTATAAGACAGTAAAAATGCAATAACTAGAATGCATGCATAGAAAGTGGTGAAAATTGGCAAAAAGAGACACAATAACAACCAATAAGAGATGTTCATTATAACGTGTTATATGTTTGTAAATACAGTGACTATACAGTATGCTCAGTAATTTTGTTGCACAAACTATGAAGGCAATATATTCAGCAACCTATACTGACTCAAAGAGTGGTAGGGTACTGACTACTCTACCACTGACTCAA
>BMAW01027963.1:1108056-1122386 GCA_019974015.1 Nephila pilipes
CTGACTCAAAGAGTGGTAGGGTACTGACTACTCTACCACTGACTCAACTGACTAGGTACTGACTCAAAGAGTGAGCAGATCATCTCCTGAGGAAAGCTTCAATTCTCTCTCAACCATTAGCCACAGTTTGTCTTCTGAATATGGTGATGGCAACCTACACAAACAACATCCAATCACATCACAAATTTGTTTGATTGGTGAGAGATCAGAGAGAAAGTTGATCAAAAGGAAACTTTCAGGTACCTTACAAGGCATGATGGCTGAGTGCCATGTGCTGTCTGGGGTTATATTGCTGGTAAATAACATTTGACATTTCCTGAAGAAAAGGTAGTGTTACTGAATGGAGCACATCAACCATGTATCATTGAGACATTCTGTAAGCAACATGGACTGTTGGTGATCTGCAATTGTATAAAGGCACCTTAAAACATGATGCTACATTGTGACTTGGTACAGTATTCTCCAGTTGTGGTTGGATTGGACCTGTCATTGCTTAATCAAAAGTATGACTCATTTGAAAACACCACATCATGCCACTCCAAAGTTTATGACACTCTATCTCGAAACCATCGCAAATGGAGGCACCTGTGTTCTAGACTTCTTAACAGACGATATGAATGTACGCCCCAGATACCAATCAGTGAACAATAGTCCTGTTTAATATAGTAGCATCAAAAGTGTCCTGTATCCACTGCAAAATATTGTTGAAAGTGGTTAGAGGGGTTTTCAGTACAAACCTCCAGATGCATTGATCCATGCATGCTGATGTCCCGCAGGCAGTACTGACACCCCTGGAACATGCCACATTACTTTCTTACAATCATGTTACTATAACCAGTGTATGGTAGACCTATGTAGGTGTCTGTCCACTAGGATTCAGCACATGGACCTACTTGCTTTTCTCAGTCCACTAATCATACCTCAGGTGTATTAATTTGTCTGCTGGAAATTCCTCTGTCTTCGGTGTCCTGTCATTCTCAGAACTAAACATTTCCTCTGTGACAGAAATACAATTTGGAAGAAGATTATTCTGGTTGACAGGGAAGCACATCTATTATCGATTCAGCACACTGCTTCCCTTACACTCACTTCATATATCCTGAAATGCAACACACTTCGCATCATTTGCATAACTTGGTGAGCTGTTTCTACCCTGCAATTTGCAAATTCTTCCGAGTATGTATTTATGGTTTATATTAGAAATACAATTATTAGAAAAAAATTTGCAAGAAGATTATTTTAGTGGACAGGGAAGCACATCTATTGAAGATTCAGCACACTGCTGCCTTTATACTCACTTCATATATCCAGAAATGCAACACACTTCGCGTCATTTGCAAATTCCTCTGAGTATGTATTTATGGTGCTGCATTTTTACTGTCCCACAGTGCAAGTAGTTAAGAAACAACAAAAGATTGCACTGTAATATTCACCAGAATTATGTGCATTGAAGACAAAATTGGTTAAAGTTCAGTATCTAGTATGCCTCGGCAAATGCAGCGAAGTTTGAGTGCAAAAACGATTTTTGAGTAACTTTTTGCAAGATCAAAACTTGCCATTTGTTTCTTCGGTGGATTGTTGTGAAAGATTGATGAATGACGGGAAAGTATGATTTACGTATTTGTTAGGATTTGGAAAGAAAGGATAAAATGAGATTGAGTCATGTATTACTTATGCATCATTACAAGAAATATAATATTATTGTTTAATTATAATTATTTATTGCAAACAATTATTGGTACTTGTCTGTTATAGCAGTGTCTGTCAAATTACGGTTCTGCTAAAGTTGTCGCCAAACTCATGAAGCCTATCTTTTGATACAATCTACTAGGAGATATTTCTTAATCGTTTGATGATTAATCATCAGGCACAGCTATAACAGATGAGTACCCAATTATTTATAAATCTTATTTATTATTAATTCATATTGATTAATAATTCTTATTTATAAATAATAATTGTTATTAAATAACTGGTACTTTTCCATTTCGCCAATGCAAATTTCACCAAGCACTTTATTAGCGACAATACACAGTAAAAATGTTTATGTGCCATTGAATTACATTGAATACAACTGACGCCATTTGGCGTCAGTAGTATCATTTTTGGCGACTTTATCGCTTATGCCAATGAAATGGAAAAGTACCAATAATTGCTAATAAACAATTTTCATTTTTACATAATTGTTTGTAAATAAGAATTGTTTATATAAACACTTCTTATTCACCAGCAAATATTTCTAAATAGCTCTTAGAACTACTTATTCATAAATATGAATTACCAATTTATTAATAATTTTGTACTTTTCCATTTCGCTGGTGCATGCGATAGTCGCCAAAAAAAAGATACAACTGATGCCAAACGGAATATAAGTATAATGTGTGTTTTTGTCAATAAAGTTTTCTTGGTGAGATGGAAAATTTTATTTTTTTACTCGCCAAGCAAATTTATAAAAATTTTTATATACATTTATTTTTCAGAATTATGAATAATTCCATTTTATAAATTATTACTATGAATAATATTTATAAGTATTTGAAATTTTTTTTTTCATATTGTTAACATTTACATTTGATTCCTCCAATTAAATCCCCACCATTTTGATTAGCTTCTCATTTGCAATGTCTTCATGAGATCACTGCCTACGTAAGGCAAGTTTGCCGACCTTTCTTCGGAGTCACTAAATTTTGCCGCAATCGCAAAGGGACACCTGATACTGAGCTTTAACCACAAAATCTGCTTTATTAGTCACTTTAACACTAAATTTTGAAAAGTGAGCTTCAAAATAAATCGATTCAAGGTGCATGTTATCATTAACCAGAAATTCGTCGCACCAATTCTTGTACCTTTCCATTAGTGTGCTACATCACACAACCAAGCATGCACACTAAATTCTTCTGTTTATTAATATACATTGATGTTCCAAAAAAAAACATGGTACTATTAATTTTTAACTGATTTCAATAAGCGCAGTAAAATGTGCATCTTTTGAGCAGAAAAATTTGTTGCATCTGCTGGAAAACATAGAAAAATAATTTTTTTTAAAAAATAATATGCTTATGGCTCTATCCACATATATGCAAAGCACCCTAAAAATTTAGAGAAATTCAATCAACAGTGTGGATTTGTACGACAGACAAACTTTCACATTTATATATAAGATGCTTCTTTTTATAATCTGCTTTTGGAAGAGTAGAGTATTGTATTTTAATACTTTACTAAGTATATTATATTGTGAGTATATATGAAGTATTTCTCAATTATTTTGTATTTTACTGTGTTTCCGATTCTGAATATGAATTATCTAATTACTGATTTTTATAAGAGAACTTATTTGAGTTCATGAATTATTACATTTTGAATTTTCTTGTGCATCTTATTTTTGTGAGTTTGAATATTATACATTCACTATTTCCCAATATCAGTTTGGGAAATTATAATAATTTTTTAATATGAATATTTATGTTCTAGTAATTAATATCAATCTGTAAATTGCCTTAAAAGCTGGAAATTATGTGTTTATATGGATAATATTACTCTATTAATGAACAGTAAAAAGCTTATTACATGTTACAATATTATATATACATTATTTCAAATGTTACAATATAAAATTGAAACTCATATTTTCAGACATTGAAGTATATTTGAGCAGTGACTAATCTATACTGTCAATTTGAATGTAAAGTACTGCTATAAAAAACAAATATTCTTCAATGTGAATGCTAATTTTTAATAATAATGTTATAAAGATAACAATTCTAACGTATTGAAATTGAATTCAAAGTTATATTGATGATTTATTTCATTTACTTATTTTGTATTATGTTATAGCACTTGGTGAAAATCATGAATTCTATATATTTTTATTACTTTTGTTTTATTTTACATTTATCTTTTTCATGTGTTTAGTAATTCAAGAGTTTTGCTCAAATGTCAATTTCACTTTAATTCCTTTTGTTGCTCTTTGAGAAGGTGTAGTTGGAACTTGTGCACCTCTAGCTGCATACTTTTGAGGGAGGAGAGGGAATATGTAATATAATTTTAATGAATAATATTGTAACCAAGTAACAACATTTCTTAGGACTCTAATCTTATTGTTTAAATTTTAATATTTAATTCAATAATTTGATTTTTGAAGCATAATCGTTTTATTGCGGAATATATATTTGTTTAAATGAATCCCTTGCAATAACTGCTTTCGTAATTGATTTGAAAAATGTAATTAGTAAAAATAATAATTCTACAGTTTGAATTTTTTCTTGGAGTTTATAGAATGTAATAAGCTATAACTTTTTGTAAAAGATTATTTATTATGGTGCTTATGAAAATGGATAAAATATGCAAGTACCAAAGTTTATTTTGTGTGACTCTCCCTTACTGACAGAACTGAGTATCTTTAGTATAAGAACTATTTAAATATTCAAGCATGAAAGGATTTGGCATGATATATATAGCTCAGTTTGCATTTTCCACAATAATAATTAGTTGCACTTATATATTTTTAGAAATCTGTTATTTTTTTCTGTATATATGCTCTTAAATTTAGTTTTATTTTATTTTAAACTTGTAATCAATGATAGAAACTGTTATAAAAGATAAATAATTTCTTACATCTAAGTATTAAATCGGATAACAACATATTAAATTTTTTTTTTCATTTTAATTTAGAACAATTTCAACTGTTTTTTTGAGAAACTTCTACAGAAGTCCTACATTTCCTTTGCTTTTTGTCATTCTTTTTTCCTTTTACCCAATTTTCTTTGAATCATTTAATGCTCTTCCTGATAGCAGAGTGCCTTAAATTGCTCTGTCTGAGAGTAGGATTTACATTATTTTATGATTGGGAGTAAATGTGTGAAATGTATATATTGTATTATTATATGTAATTATATATTTCTTAGTGTATTAGTTTAATCCCCTATTTCTTAAATGAGTAACAAGTTTTGAGATAAGATAGCAAGGATTAGCACAGTAACTGTTATGAAAGAAAAATATATATATCAAATTAGCGACAAAGAAATAAGCCAATGCACACACAGTAAAAGCGCAGAGGTTTAAATAAAACTAAACAAAACAAAGATTCAGGATTAAGAAAATGCGTTAATTTCCGAACAAGTGTTTGGTGCTGCTGTTTTCGAAGAAAATGTAGTGGTACTATTATGTTACAAATGATTCATTGTAAAAATAACCTAACAGCAAGCGAAATAATGATTTAAAAAAAAAACTTATTTCTCAGCAAACACGAATAAAGGAAATACATGCCATTTTAATTATTCATAGAAATGAAGACAATAATGACGCATTATATATTAAAAACATATACTCAATGTATATACTTTTACCTGAATGCAGCCATATTATAATTATATTTTAAAATTAATCAAAATAAACACAAATTCCAAACTTTGACACCAAGTAGGACTAACAAAAACTTTCATTCAAATCATATAAAAATATCACAGAAATATAGGTAATTTTACTTACAAATCTATTTAGAGATGATTAATGAATTGTATTCACAGTTGCAACATTCCTTTTTTCCATCAGATTGTGATTTTCAAAATTGCAAAATTAATATTCCAAGGGTAAACATAAACTTAATAAGACCGCGCGGGTAAACCGTTAATGTGAATCAGTATTTTGTTGCCACTACACGTTCGAATTCGTAATCTTTTTAAAATTACATCGCAAACCGAAACTGGAGAATAATAAACATATAATTTTTTTCCCAGTTCCACTTAAGTGAAAAAATTTCAAAAATAAAAGTTGTAGCTTTTCAGAAGAATTAATCAAAAAATGATTTAAAAAATCTCACTTTTGGAGTATAAGTTTTGTTTACCCATTGTTTTTACGGCAGCTGACTTCTGCAAGAAACGTGGTCCGCAAAACACTGCCAAATACACCTCAAAATTTTGAATCACGGTCAGATGAAGAGGCCGACGAACTAGTAGCACACTTTCCACATCCAAAACAACACGAGGACTGATAAAACTTGACACATTTAACGTGCAAAAGTTCTTCACACTACGGGTCTTTAGTGGACTCCACAAAAGCAACGCCGGTCTTGACTTGGATACCACTCGGCTAAAGTGACCAGAAGTAACATACTTTATTTTTAAAATTATTTTTCGGATCACGCAATTGCTAGTACGAATAATGTTAATTTAAACAAATAAAATCGTACTGAATGGAAAATTATTGTACTTAGTGTTACAACATAAGGCAAGGGTTGGCAAATAGCGGTTCGTTTTTTTTTTTGTGGTCCTACAAGAAAGTCAGAAAAATTCGCCTTGGGCCAGGAAAGAAGAAAATGCCTGTAAAGATCATCTGTAGAGTTTGGAGGACGAGGTCACAAGATGATTACAACACTCTAACGAAAATTGAGCTTAAATTTAATTATTTTCTTAACCCATCACTGTTGATATCGACATAGCACCTGAGGAGATGCATTAGGAACTTGTTCTGATTTGATTACATGCTGTGTTCAGAAACAAATACGAAGGTATAACCAAAATGTTTCATTTTATTAGACACTCCATTTCATAAGCTTTCCATAATTTTCAATTACAAAACTCCTTCGAATTCTAAATGTTCCTTTTTGATTAGAGATGAGAGCCTCGTAACAAATTGTCATTTATTTAAAGCTCGCATGCCTTTTCTCATTTTCTTGAAAACTCTTGATTGTTGTTGAACCGTTGCGCACTGGTAAAAACCTCAGAAATATTGCCTCTTTAACGTTGGCGCACTCACCGGAGTTGGAGATTTATCTGCCAAATGGGAATACACCACCGTGTATCCCCGAGTGACTGAGAAGGAACGATACAAATATATGCATGTAAGATTAATATAGATATGTAAACAGTGTACTCTGTAGACGGTTCAGAGTATAAGATGTTAGCTGAAAGTCTCAATGTGGTACCGTAAACAAGTTCAGCACAAGAAGCTTGGATGTTTTCTTTCATTGATGAATGTATACCAAGAAGAAAAACAAGAATTGTGTCAGTTTAATTAAGATTTCTAGGTGCTCGTAATGCACTCTTAAGGTGGCGATGAAATATTTCAGTCAAGCCATTAGACATTGAGTGATAGGCTGTGGTTCGAACACGATTCGTTCCTAATAAATTTGGAAATTTTTTGAATAAATTAAATTGAAAGTTGATGCTTTGATCTGTAATAATAGTTGAAAGACATCCAAAACAACTAATCCAATTTTTGAAAATTGCCTTGCATATTGTTGTAGCTTGCATGTAAGTATTATCCTCAGATGGTAGTAATGGGCCCATGATATCGATATATATATGTGTGAAAATCGAGCATTTGGCAAAATAAATGTGCCAAAAGGAACTTCGGGTATGCCGTTGAATTTTGGAAGTTTGGTAGGATTGACACGAGTGAACCAAATTTCGTAAATTTTTTCGAGTTTCGTACACACATTGGGGGAAAATACATTTTAGTATTTACTGCAAACCCCGGACAGGAAATATTATGCAGGTGATAAAATATTATTTTTCGAAATTCCTGCGGCACAAATAGTCTTGCTATCGCGTTGAAGTATCACACTATAATTCGCAGTCACATGTCTGGCAAAGAGTAAGTTTCATTTTGAACTGGAATTTTCATTTTGGATAAATTTTTTGCTGTGCTTTTTTTTTGTTTTAATAATTTTTTGTTGGCTGTGCTTTTGAAAATTTCTCAAAGTTTAAAATTTTACATTTTGTGATAGAATCTAGTTCAATTCTTCAAAGTGCATCCGCAACTATGTTCCGAGAACCTTGCACATGTCTAATGTTTGTAGAGTACCGAGATATTAAATTTAATGGAATAACTGCCGAGGGGAACATTTATTGGAGTTTTGCTTAAATGCGTAAATTAAGGGGGGTTGATCAGTTTATATTTGAAAGCTTCTCCCCTGTAACATGTGCTTAAATCTCATTACTGCAGAATAATTATAAAATAATTCCTTATCGAAGGTTGACTATTGTTGTTGGCTCTTATTGGGTTTCATAAAAAAAATTCTTTTGGTCTCCAGTTTCTATTAGATAATTGTGATAAAGTTCATCCGATAGCAACATCTGAACCACTGGTCCATAAACTCGATTGAACATCAGGAATTGGATGATTCAGAAGCGTAGCGGCCTAAATAGCAGTTTTGGCGGAATTAAATTATTTTTCCACGCTTTCATTCCATTTAAGTTATTCAGATGATTTTCAAGTATTAGAATGAGAAGTTTTCTTAAAAGAGAATTTATGTCCGTCCAATAATTTTACTAATCGAGAAAGAATATATGCGGCATTCGGTATAAAGCATCTTTAAAAATTAAACATGCCTAAAAACGACGCAATTACGCTAAAAATTCTGGTTTAGGAAAAGCTACGATGAATTTAACTTTTTCGGGAAGTGGTTTGATTCTATTTTCCTAGAGATTGAAATCTAAAAAATTTATTGATGATGTGTCGAAATTACAAATTTGAAACATTAATGCAAATATCATATTCGTTTAATTTTGAATATAGATTGTGTAAGTGATTTAAATAATCATCTGAATATTTGGATGTTATAAAAATGTCATCGACGATGGCATTCTGATAAATCACGCTTAGCCTCATCTATAAATTCGTTGGAAAGTCTCAAATGCGCAACATTAGCCAAATTGCTTTCGAATACTTCCAAATATGCCAAGAGGTGTACATGTAACTGTTTTGTGTATATCTTCTGGATTTATAGTAACTTGGAGGAACGGTTTTATCAGGTCTACACAATTAAAAATTTTGGTACCGCACGATTCAGCTGTAAAGTCAGCTATACACGGAATAGGGTACTTATCATTTATTGTTTGTGCGTTTAAGGCTCTGTAATCACCCACAGGTATCCAGTCAAGAGTTCATTTCATGGGAGTCATATGAAGAGGTGATGTACAATTTCTTCTCGAAGGTCTTTTTACCCCAGTTTCATCATGTTTCGAAACTCTGATTTTGACTTTTTCAGACGATCTAGAATTAAACCTGCGAATATTTGACACAACAGGGTGATCTTTTGTTGTAATGAGATGAATGGTGTTATGTTTCATTAATTTATTACGATCATGTATTTTCGTGATAGCAGCACATTTTTAAAAAAAGGTTATGATAAAATGTTTCCCGAAGTATATAAATTTGGACAGAATGTATATTGGTATATTTCAAATTGCTTATAGATTGCATTTTTGTTTTTGAATCTCTGAGGCCTATATTCCGAAGATCTGGAATAAATTCCAAAATAGTGTTGAAAGTCTTCTCCCAGAATTGGTGTGCTTACGTTGGCAATTAAGAAAATCCATGTAAAATTCTTTCTTAATTTAGAATCCAGATAAATTGTTTTAGGACTATACATATTAATTGATGAAGAATTTGCTGCTAAAAGTGTTTGTTAAGAACTCAGTTTTTGGTAATAGTTAACGAGAATTAGAGATACGTCAGAGCCGGTATTGACCAGAAAAGAAAGATTTGTGATCCGGTCTCGAATGAACAGGCGATGTGATTTTTTCGGCAAAGGTTAGGTCGCCTCTACTCTTTGCTGGGTTCGTTTCCCTGCCATGGACATGGTTGAACGCACTTGTCATACCTGCATTTTTTTTTCCAAAATCCCTATGGTATCAATAAATGGAACAATCGCAATTTCTTGAATTACTTCTTTGACGAAAGTCACTGCTGCGATGATACGGTGAACAATTAAGGGGAAATAAAAGATTCAATTCGCTTATTTAACTTTCCGATTTCTCGAAACAATTTATTTTCAAGTGACTGTTCCTTATTCCGAGAAACGACAAAACTTTCGGTGAAGGTGACACTTCGATAATTCGATCAGAAACTTCCGCGTCTTTTTCCACTGTGACATTTGAAACTGCGGCTAAAATTGTTTGCACAGCAGAAGGTAAGCGCCGTAAAAATAATTCTAATATTAAATTATCCGCATGTTACAAGTCTCTGTACGGCGTTTCATGTTACATAAGAGTTCGGAGGATTTGCGGGGAGATAATTCTTCCCCAGATAAAAGGCGCCTAATTTCAGCAGAGAAGATTATCCAGAATGATTTATTAGTTCCGTTTGAAGTTGGGTATATCCCTTTGAGGGGCTGTATATAAAAATAATAAATTTTTGCTAATATTCATCTGATTTGCATTAATAATGTTAAACGGAACAAAATCAAACGGTAAAATGAATTTTTACTTATTTTCTGATTTTTAAGATCCGGTATATATAATATACCACCACCCCTGTAAGACAACTTATTTGTACACTCTCTGTTTCGTATTCCTTTGAAAAAATAATAAATACTTTCATAAAAAAATTGTGTTATTTTAGTTAATTTGGAAAATATTATGACTAGAAAACACTTTTGAAAAAATTAGAGCTTTATGTATATGAAGTATTTTTATTTCTAAGAGTGATAATTTGTATGAAAATATGTCAATTAACATATATATATATATATATATATATATATATATACACTCATGGACAAAAAAATTAACGCACCAAGAAGGAGTCGTCAAAATGAAACGAAATTTTACATACCTAATGACTACTTTGATACAAGTAAATGATTAGAAAATCAAAGAAAAAGGATAATTTATTTCAGAGAAAAAGGCAAAAGAACGGAGGATTTAATTCTCTGTTGAACCCACTCTGTAGCGCGAATGCACGATGCTACATGATCGGGCATTGATGCAAACAGGTTCTGTATGATGTCTAGAGACATTTCGTTCCATATTTGCTGTAACCTTGCCTCTATTCGTTCAAACTCGTGGGATGCCCAACTCGCCGTCCCAAATGATCCCAGATATGCTCGATTGGAGACAAATCTGGGTTTCGGGCAGGCTAAGGAAGGGTAGTAATAGTGCGGAGACAGTCTTGTGACACCCTTGGCGTGTAAGGCCGAGCATTGCCTTGTTGAAAAATGGCTCCTGGGAGCCGTTGCATGAGTGGCAACACATGTAGTTGCAGGATGTCATGGACATACCGCTGGATTGTCATGGGGCCACGGATCAATACTAGGGGGTGACCGTGTATTATAGGCAATGGCACCCCATACCATCACACCAGCAGTGGGAGCGATGTATCGCTGTAAAGCAAAGGCAGGATTGAGGCGCTCGCCATGGGGTCTCCACACACGAAGACGATTGTCATCAATGCTGAGATTGAATCTGGATTCGTCGCTAAAGACGACCGGTTCCATTCCGCTGCAGTCCAGTTTCCTCGTGCGTGGCACCACTCCAAACGGAGGCGTCGATGGGTGGGTGTCAAGGGCAGCACACGTAATGGGCGCCGCGATCCCAAATGTCCTTCAGCCAGGCGCCTTCGTATGGTTCGAGAAGACACAGGGCCCCCTAGTGAAGGTGCTACCTGTGTCTGGATTGCGGCCGATGAAGCAGTTGGCTGCACGCGTGCATTTCTTACGATCTGGCGGTCTTCTCGACAACTAGTCTGTCGAGGGCGTCCTGAGCCTGGTCTTCGTGTAAACGACATCTCTCAGATCCACTGGTCCACACACCTCCTCACAACACAATCAGAGCGGCCTAATTGACGAGCTACTCGCCTAGCTGACCACCCAGCTTCCATCATGTCGATCATTCTCCCCCTCTCAAACTGCGACAGCAGCTCATAGTCTTCGAAAACGGCGTAATGGCATGTCTACCTCAGCTCTTCCTTTGTAAACGATTCTGCACACTCAAAGAAGCTTTGGTTACCTGTTTTATACTCCACGGAGAACGACGTTAAACGCCCTCTACCGGCTATACGTAATGCGCAATCACGCTGCATTTCTAATCATTTGCATATGTCCCCGACATGTACCTTCATGCCAAGTTTCGTTACGATCCCGCAATTATTTCTTGGTGCGCTAATTTTTTTTGTCCATGAGTGTGTATATATATATATATATATATATATATATATATATATATATAATTTAAGATAGTTTAATTATACAACTAATAAACCAAATTTATTTGAAATGCATATACAATTTTATATTAAATAAGGCATATTTTTTATTGCACAGACTGGAGTGATATTTTTTTCCTCACTTGTTTCTGAAGATAACTCCGATTCATTAGAAGGGAGCTCTTCAAACAAAGCAAATTCTTTCTCAATTGAAAACACACACACACAAACTTCTAATTTAAGAAAACAAAACTATAAGCTACCATTTGAAGATAAATGTGAAGGAAATAAGCGTACTTTATAAGAGATTTTCAACTTGTTAAATATGTGCTATAAAAATATACCTCCACCCCTGAAAGGGATATGGATTCATAGAATCAGGCCTTTATAAGAATATCTCGAGTTAATGACGCAATGTCGGGTAGAAGATGTGATGCAACATAATAATAACTACTTAGTTAATGATTCAGTTATTGCATTGGAGCGTGCGAGGGCATATGTGCTTCCGCACATAATAAACCATAACGTTGGGTCTGACTTATAATATGCAGGAATTTGCACAGTATTTCCGTCCGCCATTGTGCAAGATCTCAGTACCAAAATAAAAAAATTCTTAATATTATATTATAATAAGCAAATCGAATTTTATTAAATAATAATTTCAAATATGTTAGCATTTTATTTTGTAATCATCAAACACTAAAGTAATAAACACAATATTTTAAATAAAAAAATAATTTCGAATACTTAAATAATAGCTTCTTTTATTAGCACAGATTTAAACGTGTAAATTAACATTTAAACTGAAATAAAAACTAAATTTAAAATATAGAATTCTATAAAAGAATTCATAAAGTCAAAATTTTTTTAGAAAACGTTCCACCTTAAATGCGTATATGCATCAATTGGCTAGGCTCATTCTGAAACGTCGTATGGTACGTTCGGCTGTGAACGAAGATCGCAGTGATGCCATATTTGATACACGTTCGAAGGGTTAAAGAAACAAACGTCTTCTTTCGTTTTCCCTGGAAAATGTTGATTGTTGTGTCAGGCGATCTGGTAAAAACCATAAAGAAAGGTTGCCTATTTGGCGTTAATGGCCATTCAATCCATAGAGTTGGCGATTTATCAACAAAAGGAATTCAGCATCATAATCTAACTGACGGCAGTCAAGATTATCATGAAAAATGCTTAATGCTGTGACACAAAAGTTGACTGTTACAAATTTTTGTCTTAGAAAAATAAAGTCTCAGATTTAGTAAATAGAACAGTAATTAAATCTAGGGAGAGAAGAATATTTTTTCTTTTGCTCAAATTATTTACGTTTATAGTACCTTAATTTAAATATTTGTGAATCTTTTTCTTAATTTTTCGATTCTGCAATGAGTAAAAGAAACAGCAATCAACTTTTCAATTATTTTAATTCTGGTAGGTAAAAAATTCCAAAACTAATTTGGAAGCAAAAAAAAAGTGTGTATTAAACAATGAAACGAGTAAATAATCAACTATACCTGAATCGGAAATACAAGTAGGCAGAAGGAATTCATTGTTCTACAGAAATCTCATCGAAATTGATATATAAAAAATGGCACGGAATATGAATATGATGCCCCAAAACAGCTATCTATCTGACACACATAAAGAAGAATTAATATTTCTGGAAGAGATTTGGATGTCCACGGCCATCATACTACGTGTTTTGCAAGCTCTTCGTTTGAGAATAAAAACGAAGAAATAATGATATAAAATTTACTGTTGGGTATCCTTAACTCCCTAATTCCAAACCTTAAGTGGAGGAATTTACTGCGTAAACTCAACAATGTATTTTCATAAGGGAATATGCAGACAAAACTCAAACAGTCAACTATTGCGGGACAATTAGTTAATTAGCTTTTCGTTCCTGGCGCAGATAGGCAAATTATTCAAGTAGACACCAATCAAAAAAAAAAAAATATCACGCACATTTTTTTTATCCTTTGATAATTTAAAGACGTGTACAAGAGACATAGCAGATAAATAATAGGTGTGTGGTACTACTGAGCAGTGTTCGACGAGCAAAAAAGAAAATCGGGCAAAATAGTTCTGTCATAAAGAAAACTGTGATTGAACAGAAATGAACTCGCTAATATATCATTCTATTTAAAGCCAAATTAATGGACAGGCAGCAAAAGAAAACATAACCATCACGACTGAATTTTCTTCACTAGTTAAATCCAGGTGTGATGCCGATGTGAAATTCTGGAAATAGCATTAAAATCAGCATCAATGCATCAACTTATATTACTAAAATACAAAACAGAAGTTATACATGCTTAGCAAGAAATAATTTAAAAAAGAATTATTTCAAAAATAGAATTTAAAGAAAATGTTTTTTTCTATTAGCGGAGAAATCTTATGACTCTTCT
>BMAW01027963.1:1122411-1134296 GCA_019974015.1 Nephila pilipes
ACAGCTTTATAAAACAGGAATGCTTACTTATCTCAAATACATCGAAGATAAAAAATGTAAACTATACGTTCCACTACCACCCCCCTTCCAGTAAAAACGGTATCGGTGCAATAATAATCTTGAAACTTCTGAAGTTTTATTTTTGTTCTACACAACTGCAATTTGATTCAGATATTATGTCCGAAACAAATACCAACCTTGCAACCAAACGTTTCATTTTATTAGACATCATTTCATACGCTTTCCATATTTTCTTCTGCAATAGATTTCTAAATTTTCTCTTTGATTAGGGATAAAACCCGGAGCAAATTGTCATTTAATCCTTTCAGGGCACGCCTTGGGTATGGATCTTCCTGGGGACGGAGGAGATCGAAAGAAGAACTTGTTTCTACGCAGGCCGAGGGTTTTGCGTAGTTAAGCCTAACTTTAAGGGTTCGTCCTAATGTTATAATTAAAGGAATTGGGTGTTACCTCGTTATTATATATTTTAAATTACCATTTTTAATAATCTTTTTCCTTTAATTTTACGCAAAATGTATATAAAAAGGTAACGCTGCAGCAGAAATAATTTTCAGCAAAGAGATATTGAGATAATCTGAGTTTGTTGAAAAAAATATATCAATAAACAACAATTCGTAAAACACACACACACACACACACACACACACACACACACACACACACACACACACACACACACACACACACACACACACATATATATAAGACTATTTACAAAGTAACAGTTTAAAATGGAATTTCACGTATGATATATCTTGGAAGCAGGAGAAACGCTAAGTCTTGCATGCATTGTCCTATCAATGCATAATTCTAGCTTATAAAATGTCTTTTGGTTTTTTCTCTCCTTAGTATCGTTCTTGAGAAAAACCCATCTTCGGATTTTTTACCCTTTTCATTCATGCGGAATGTGGAAAATCTTACCAGATAATCAGGTAGGCTAAATTACAGTTCTGGCGATAAACTGCTTTTCCTTCTCATTCAAACTTTCGAAAATTTGTTCATTCAGTTTCTTTTTTTAAATTGGAAATAGCGTTTAATGCCATTTTTTTATCCAAGAATATTGGGTTCAATACTACTATAATATCCTTTGTTCCAAAACTTCAATTTTTTTTCACTTCTGGGTTACCAAAACATGAATATTGTGTCTGTAATTGTGTCTCCCTATGTATACACCACCCATGTTGTTGTATAATCTAAGAATATGGGTTTAAAGTCCTCTCCATAATTCTATCTTTTCTGCTTAAGTTGCCCATTTTTTTAGTTCCAATTTATTTGGTAGCATAAAAACATCATTCTTTTTTTCTTTGTAGACAATAATATTCACTTTTGTAGTTTCGTTGTATCACATCAATTCCCCTTTTCCAGTTTTCTTCCTGAAAGTGTTGAGGTATTGATTTTTTCTTGTTTTATAAGCTTTCTCTGTTCACATAGTTTCACGAAATACATATATTCCTCAAGCGATTTTAGACTGAAAAAAGCGATCAAATATAAAGTATAATCCATCTTTCTCCCACAAATCAACTCATCAATGTTTTACTACTCATTCTTAAGACCCGTCTCTGGCTTTACAGATTCTGTATTTTTCCCACAGTAAATTAAAAAAATTACATACGTAACCAGTAGCTGATTCGCATAACTTGTATATTTTATCCCGTAACGATATCTTTCTATGAAACAACATATTGATGTAAGCCAGACGTCCTTTCCAACAAAAAAGGAAAGTTCATCGTGCACAAATATTTTTGTTCGGTATGTAGGTTCTTTAAATATTTTTCAGATTTGTCTGCTGTGAAATGGTATTTTAGAATGTAAATAAGCGTGTCTAGACTTAATTCTATTGAAAAAATGAGTAACGAATATGTCATTGATAGAAAAAATACATTTCAAACTAGGCTGTGATAATACACATAAGTATTATAATTGCAAAAAAAAATGCTTTCATGTCTTCTGTACTTACACTCAAAAAATTCTTTGTACTTAGAAGTTGATGAGCATATTTGAGCAAAAGAATTTTTGTTTTCTTCTTAATCAAATTTAATAATCATCAACTAAGAAATATTAAAGAAATCAATTTCTTTTTTCAGCATTGCAACGATGGAAATGTTTCTGGAGTGTTCAATAAATATGAGGATGAAACTCCTCCAATGATTCATTTCTTTGATAGAAAAAATCTCTTTTCGTGTAAGATTTGTAGAAAGTGAGGAAAACAAATACTTACTAATGGAACATTTTTTACATTTTATGTGTGTGTCAATTAAATGTTTTTGGAATTCTTTCCTTTTATGAAGATCTAGTAAATACAATTTTGGAAACTTTAGAATCATTACGTTTGGATTTAAGATACCCAAGATGCCAATGCTATGATTCTTTTACTGACATATTTTGAAAATTTAAAGGGGTATAAGTCCAAATAAAAGAAAAATTCCCTTCAGCACTATACGTACTTTACGTATCTCATTCTTGAAATCTGACTATTTCAGACGCATGCCACACTAAAGATATTTGTAATTTCGTCGGGAAATATTGTTTGTTTATGAATATTCCAGACAGATATATTGTTTTGCACGACAGTATATTAGAACTGCCCCCTTCTTCCAGAAGAGAAGCAATGAAAAAACTATTTGAGCGACATGGTGATTGTGTAATTACTCCAGCCTTTTATTCATGCTCTGGGATTAATTGGAAACTGGCATTATAAGAATTTGTCATCTGCTGTGTGTGGGGCTTACATTCCATTGAGAAGTTCCAATTTTGTCACTACACACTTTCTTTTAGATCGAAAAGATACTTTTAATTAAGTTGGCCTAATCTAGGACTATGCAAATCTAAGGCGGTGGACCTCATTGTCGCAGTTCAATTGTGCGACGATATTGTAAAAGAAATGATTCAAGTTAATCAGAGTCGGATTTCAATTCTGTTTTCCTAAAACCGGAACCTATTTTAAAATGAATAATAAACGAAGATTATAGAACTGTTTCTTCACGACAAGCAGAAAACCCCCTCATCATTCTAAGTTTTTAGCAGAATAACCTGAATCTCATTTTAGGATATCAATTTTAAATTTATTTTTGGAGGCAGTAATTTTACACCTTAAAGAAAGGTTCTCAAAACACAAAGCAGTTATGAGTTCATTATATATTTAATCATACCCGAGAATGATCTTATATCTTAAAATGATAATAAATTAGAAATTCTGAAAGAAACACATTAAAGTTTGTCGGATTATAGTTTAAGTAATTTGATTGCGGAATATCAACTGTGGAAAAAGAAATTACTCTAGTACAACAGACTAGATTAATTACTATAAAAATTTTACGATAATGCAATGTAGATATTTTCCCGAATATACCAAGGTACTGCTGAAAGATCAGTTTCAACAAAGAAATATTTAAAAAAAAACTATTTAAGGAACAGTACATCTGAAATACGTTTAATTGGATTCTGTTATACAATTATTACAAATATGTAAGTGAAGAAGTCTTAAATACTTTACAAAACAAATATATATAGAATTTTTCAATTCATCACATTCGCACCTTTTCAACCCTTTTATAAAATGCGACCGTTTTTTTCCAATCATCAAATAATTTTTTATCAATTTTTCTATGATGTTGAATTCCATCGATTCTGGTAATAAGGAATTTTTATTCTTAAGGTATCAGTATAATTTTACTTAAATTATCTTTATTTTTTGTAATTTTTTTATAACTTGATAAAAACTATATCAATCCTTGAATAATTGTTAGTAAGAGATATTAATATAGTATATTCTTAAGTTTTTACTAAGCGGTAATTTTAAACTTAAAAGAATTGCTTCTTTCTTGGCAATGACGTTATGCACCTCCACCCAAATTGATTTCTAGCTACGTCACTGTACATACATCTACGAAAATTAAGTAAAATTCCACGTGATATTGTGTAAAAAGAAATTTAGGGAGGATTGTTTCTTTTATGTTTTAGGGAAACAGAAGGATCGAAAAGGCGAACTGACAACAACATAGACACAAAAAATTGTCTTTACCTTTTTATTATTTCAGGATAGGAACGCACTCCTCTTCACATGAAAGGAATCGGGCACATAATGAGATAAATATAGTTTTCTTCTAGAGAAAGGACTATGATTTACATTCGATCAACTGTGTATACTGGATTCCTTTTTATATTAGCAATAGTCTGATTTTGTTGTTTTATAAAAATCGAAAAATAACTGCTAACATCATTCTACCGGTCGTGTTCACTAATTGGACAATCATTGACGAGTGTATTTCCTTTATTAAATTTTTTTAATGCAAATACAAAGCTAAAGAGATTCGTATATTTTACGCACGTTGACGTTGAAATTCCATGGGCGCCAGGAGCGCGGAGCGCTCCACAAGCCCAAATCTGGTATTTATTAAGTCCTTTGGATAAAATGGAAATTTACATTGTGGAGAGGAATTTCTTGCGGATGAGAGGGTAAAATTTTGGAGAGTAGAGATGAAAAGTTCTTTAGAAATGAGCTGATTGATGAGCCCAGCATAGCTGGCGCCATCTGTTTAGCAGTTAATGAGTATGTACTTGAAAAATTTGAAGTTCCATGAGGGAAAAAGTTGATCTTGCGATGGGTGAGGAGAAACGACTGCGATTGGCTGCATTATTCTTCAGAGATATCCATAAGCGCTTCTAAGATGGCGAATTTTTGGTTTGCTTGTCCTTTTGCATTTTGAATTTTATGGAGATTTGTAAGCAGTCCTGGAATGATTGAGAAGATTTCGGCAAGAGCTTTGAGTTGTTCGATGGCTTCAAAAATGTTGTTGAAAGGATTTTTCTGGTGGCTTTTTGCATTATGTTGTGGGATTTTCTTTGAATTTTTTGATGAATCTGGGTTTTCGTCCGTTTGGGGCGCCGTCTGTTGGTTTAATTTTAAAGCATTTGCAAAAGTGTAGTCTACACGAACAGTATTTGTTTTGGGTGTGTTGCTTTTAGTAATTGATCCTTTTGGAGGTTTGGGATAGAGTTTGCATCCTCCGTATGAGGCGGAGTGTCCAATTTCGTTGCAGTTAATACATTTTATTTCTTTAATTTTTCCTTCGATGTTACAGTCTCTGGTTGCGTGGGCGCCTGAGCATTTTAAGCATCTGGGGATCATTTGGCAATTATCTGAACTGTGATGAAAAAGATTACAGTTGAAGCATTGAGTGACTTTGTTACTTCGGTATTCGTCAACTGTAATAGACATATAGCATATGCGGTTAACTTCATAGATTTTCTTACTGGTTTCGTTTCTAGGTAGTGTTATTAAGAATATTGGAAGGGGAATTTTTGTACGCCTGTTTGTAAGTTGATTTATCCTGATTGGGTCGAATCCAAGTTCAATTAGTTCTTCCTGAATATCATGGATTTCAGTATCTCGTGGTAAACCTTTAAAAATAATTTTCAATGGACGCAAAATTTTTGGTTGAATGACGTAATATTCATAAGTCTTAGTGGATAATAGGTGTGAAAGTTTTCTATAGTCATCTAGCATATCGGTATATAATTTAATGTACTCGCCGGAAAGACGAGTTCTTAGTTTAGGTAATTCATGACTAATTTCCTTGAGGTGTTGTCTATAATTTTTGCTTACTTTAAGCATAATTGGGGGAGGTAAATTTTTTGCTTTTACAATTTTGGGAGTTGAATCTGAATCTTGATCTTCATTGTTATCTGGGGGTGTAACATCGTCTGATAGTTGTTGGAATTGATTTTGAGTAGGTAAAATTAAATTAGACGAGGAGGTCAGTGTAGGTTTTTTACATGTTTTATTTTTAGGGAGGGTGATAAAACCTTGATTATCTTTACGTTTCATAGGGAGGATATTTGGGGTGGAATGGATGGGGCAGCCAGCAGTCGCGCAAGGCGCTAAGTTAGCATACTCACTTTCCAGTCGTTGAAGCTTGTTTTCGTATCCTTCGATATTTTTCTGCGTTTTGATAAAAAGTGAATCATTTGAATCTGTGCCACGAAATTTAAGTTGGACCAGGTAAGATGATTGTGCTTCTTTTCTGGTGGAGTAGGAGGCAATGTCTTTTTCAATTCTTTGTCGTTTTTGGCATGGAGTTTTTTCGTCTTCAGATCTGGAAGAGAAGTTCGATGAGGTATCTTCATTAGGTTCCGAGTTATATTGATGGTCAAAATTCAAGTCCATGGTCGGTAAACAGTTAAGTCAGAAAGAAAAAGTAGCAAGAAAAATATGCGGTGAGCACTAAAAAGTGCTATTTGAGCCGTTAGAGTAACCAAGATTATGCGTGCAATCTAAGGGCAAACTCCACCCAAGAGAAAAATTCTGACCCGGTTCCCCCACGTGGAACCAGTTGGAAGTCTCAGGAACAAGAAAATCTTCAGCCCTTTCAATCTAATAACTATTGTCCTCATATTTTACGGAGTTGACCCTCAAAAGAAGTTTCTAATAATATGTTCGAATATTTTTTCTTTTTGTGAGGAAAAAAAAAGATGAAAAGAAAGTACAGCGGGATACTTCCGACTTACGAATTTATTTTCAGAATTCATTTTGACTTCTTATTCTCAATACAACTCTTGGTATAGAAAGTTGAATTAAATATATGTAAGAATAAATACTTTGTTAGCAAAATTTTGAACCTGCATTATTCTGCGATATTCGATCACGAATCACAGGCTTTTGAAGTATTGAGATAAGAAAAGTGTTTGCTTATTCGGTTAGAGTTAAATATAAACACAAGAACGTTTCCTACTTAGATTAGAATACTTCAATAAAATTATTTAAGACAGAGTGGAACTATTTGTCAGATATTAATAAAGCAATATACGCTACGCTTTCAGATTGTTCTTGACCAACAACAGGATTTACTCCTGCCTGTTTTCTTCACATTAATTATTTTTATTTTTTTCATAATTTTTGGTATTTTTCTTTTAGGGGTAAAACACATTTTCTTAAATTCGACCTCAAAAAGGTTTTCAAAACGAAAAATCTATTAATGTACCGATAGGATATCGTTTTATTCCCAATAGGATAGAACGAATTATTTAATTTTTTAATGTTTGAATGAATTAAAAAAGTTTTTTTAATTGTCAAGTTTTCACAAAATTAAGTTGTAAAACATGATTATTTTCGATATTAGTACATGTTATGTAGTTTAATTATTTCTGCAACGCGAGAGGCAACAGCCAGATTGGTATTTTAGTATATATACCAATTAAATATTAAAGTTAAAGCAAACGATAAATTATTAAATTGAATATTATTTTAAGTAAAATATAATTACTGCTGTCTGAAAATGAAAATAAAATAAATTTTTACGCATCAATCTATTCTTTATGCTAATATCTCAATGAAGTGATTACAATTGTAAATCGAATCTGAAACGATTGTAAATCGGTTGGAAGAAATCAAATGAAATTAACTAAGTAAAGCGCATTTCACACTTTATTTTGAAAATTGATCAGAAATTTCATGTTGTGGTGGTAGAAAAACAAAAGCCACTTTCTGGCTAATAATTAAATATTTTTGCCACATCTAACCTAACGATAATTCATGTGGAATTTAATTTAGATTATTTTCTGTTTTTAATTGACTGCGCAGGAAGAAAATTAAAAGCATAGAGAATTGAAATAAATAATACAAATTATATTTCGGTACATGGAATAAATTAATTCAAATATTCTTGTATTATGAAAATAGAATCGAAAGTTTAAAAAATTATGTGCCAACTGATATATAAAATACTAACAAAATGTCAATAAAAGTTAGTTTCAACTTAAGCCTATTATTATCTAATATTAAAGAATATAACCCTATTTAGGGGATTCTTTTTTCACACTCTTAGAAAAACTATAACTTTAAATAATATTCTAATTTTTCTGCCCAACTTATTATTTTAATTTCTCTTAAGTACTAGCTTCTGTCCGAGTCTGTCCATTTTTTTCTGGATTTTAGTTTTACATATTAAATTGAAAAAAATTAGTATTCATAGAATATTTTTAAATATTCAAGACACAGTATAATAAACTCTTGTTTGAGTTTTAGTGTCACAGATTTTTACATGAAAATCGAAACATTTTGATTGATAAAAGAAATTGCGATCTGAATTTATATTTTGCTCCAATAAATTCTAGTTACCTTATACATATTTATTATCACATTGCTAAGGATGTTTGATAAAATTTTGAAAATTTAAATGAAAGTAGCATGTATTTTATGAAATTTTCCTTTAAAACCGAATAAATATACAAAATAAAAATAAAATAAAATAAATAAACGGTTGTGTCTAGTGCTATTTTCTCAACATGTGATTGGAGACTCCATTTCGCGTATGCGTTTTTATTCCAGTCTGTAAAAGTAGATAAACAATGAAACATTGTTTATAGTTGTAAATAACTTCTTTTAATGTTATGAGTACAAATTGCTATGCAATGTGCTGTATCATTTTAATATCCAATAAAATTTAATAGGCTATGCACTTGGGGAATAAGACTTTTCAGAAAGCGATACTTTGCAATCCACCAGGTTTCTCGACACTTCTCTGGACTTTTTTACTCACTCTGTATAAGAATTTACAGAGTTGTATTTTTTTGAGTTGATATTTTAGTATTACCTAATTTTCCTGTGTCATTTATACATATTTTGTAGTCATACCTCGTTATTTCTGTGTACCTAATTGTTCATCAAATAGTATAGAGCGGCAATTTCTCGTTTCTGCTTTTACTTTTCCAAAAAAATTAAGAGAAGATTCATTAATGGTTAAAAAAGAGCAATAACTTTAAAAACACAAGCAATAGTGTAGTTAGGGTTTAGCATCTCCCTGAATCATTCACTGTCAGAAGAGATAAGATAACAGACAAGAATGCCACTGTGACCCGGTACACTTGAGTATATCCAAAATTGACTGAAAATGAATATCTTTGCATTTTCTTCATAGGAGGTTTAAAATTACCAACAGGAATAGTTTTTTTTTTTCAAAAAGAAAATTAGTTCACAGCAATTCTACTCTAAATTTTTAATATCCACTTGAATAAACTTTTCTAGAAGTTGATTGTCAACAATCTCGTTTTATAGGAATAACAGAAGCGTTCTTTGTATTACACAAAGCTTGGAATGTTTTGTGTTCGTTTTTAATCTGTACTTACTTGTATTTTGTTTTTTTAAAATCGCTTGAAAATAAAACTAAAATAATTATTAAGACAAGCGCAATGAAGAAGTTCTATTTGAAAAGCATGATGAAATTTTTTTTAATAAGAAATAGAAACTCTTAAAATAATTACTGTTTACTTTTTTTATTTCGATTTTTTAATGTTCAATCATTGTTTTACATCTTACCTGATTAATGTGAACACATTTGTGTTATTAATTATTCTTAAATAAAATGTGCATATCTTACAAACAATTATTTCCACTCAATTTTATTTTTCATTTGAATCATATCTTTCGTAAGAAAACTTTCTCAACAAGAATGATAAAGTAAGTACACATTATAAATACACAAGTATTGGAGTGCGACCTTAAAACCAATAAATGTTGCAAGCAAAACATTCCAAGGGATATCGAGAGACCTTTGATGAATCACCAGTAAAGTGTCGTGGCTTGGTCTTTCAAGATGGCCTTGATTGCTTCAATACACAATAGGTTTTTAGGGGCATGAGAACTCGAACGCTCGGCTCGATTGAAACAACACGGGTTACGAGCTTGAAAGGAAGGTTTTCGCATTGAAGTTTTGATTTACTTGTCATTGGTTACTGAGCCATTTGTTAAAAATAAAATGTGGAGCATTTATTTGGTCGTTTTATAAATTTTTTGGTTTTTAAAACATACATTTCTAGCAGCGATTGTTTCGAATAAAGTTTTGTGTTAAAAAACTTTGATCAATAATTCATGAGAATTATAGCTCTGAAGAATTTTTACTATTTATTTGTAAAATTGTTAACATGTACTGCAATTTTTAGATAATTTTCAAGTAATTTTCCCAAGCCAGCATTTAATAAATATAATTTAGATTTAATTAATAGTATTTAATTGATAGATTTTTCTAAGGCATTTAATAAATTAATTTCTTAGAATCATTACAATCTATTCGAATTTTGATTAATATCTTTCCTTATTTAGTATAGAGCAATCTTTTAACCAGTAACAGTGAAAACAACGATCAGTAGTACTTTCTTAAATGGAATTTAAGTAACAGTGCAGTTCTCCCTTCAAAACGTTATTAAGATTTCTTCTTTGTGACTTAATGATTTTGCAAAAAAATATTTTAAGGAGACACAGTATCATAAAAATCACCAAAATATAGAAATTTTTTTTTTATCAATTTATTTGAATTGTACGACTTTTCTTAATATAATGGCGAAATTTCACATCTCGAGCTACATTATCCAGGGAGTTATTTAAATTTTCTATCACAATCTGCTAAATTATTTCAACGACCTTCACACATTTTAAACTAATTTTCCTTCAGCTGTTTACTTTTTTGACATTCATGTACTTAAAATGCAAAGGCATTTTTGTAATCTATAAAACATTTTGGGTTCTTTGCGTACGTTTTATATTTTTGTGCATGTAATAAGGATCTAGATTAATTTCATGTACTTAAAATGCAAAGGCATTTTTGTAATCAATAAAACATTTTGGGTTCTTTGCGTATGTTTTATATTTTTGTGCATGTAATAAGGATCTAGATTAATAAGTTATTTTTTAAAGAAATCCGCAAAATTCTGTACAGATGTTTCTTTATTGTTTTTCGTAGTGTTTGATACAAAAAAAATTCGTAAAACTATAACAATTGCTATGAGCGGCTAAGGTCGTGCACAGAATTCTAAGAAACATTTTCAAGAAATTGAAAAAAAAAAAAAAAAGCTTAAAAATATTGAAATTTGTAGAAATTAAAAAATATTAAAATTTTTTAGAAAAATAATTGTTTACATAAAAAGAATTTTTTTCTTCTAAAATGCATAACATTATGCGAGTTCAAATAGGAAGGAATAAAAAAAAGTTTTCTTATATCTAATTAAAATTGCTGACAGGGTAGTATTGTATTCTCTTTTTTTTAAAAAAAAAGCCAGATCGATAAAATAAGGGGAAAAAAAAGATAAAACTATTGATAAAATTTACACTTTACACACACCATTAACAAAAAAATTATATCAATGAATTTGAAGAAATAATGAGGAAATGAAAGACACAATTTTTTTCCTTCACTTTTTTACATTATAGTTTTCTTCGAATGCAACAACATTCCCTTTCCGAATTCAATGTTTCACTGAGCAAAAGGTATACAGTGACGGATTTCTCTAGATGCCAGGCAGTCTGTAATTTCCGCCCTAAGGATTCAGATGCTCTCAAAAATCTCAACCTTTTTTTTTTTTTTTTGCAGAATTTTCTTGAAGATCAAATTTCACAAAAAGTAATAAGTATAAAAATGTGTTATTTCATATTACAAATGTTTGTCAATGTATTTGCATTTTATTATGAACAAAAAAAATATTAAAACTAGGGCTCAATTATATATATATATATATATATATATATATATATATATATATATATATACATACTTCTCTATTGATATACTTCTTAATTGTATTTCAGTTGAACAATTACCTTGATAAAATAATATATTTGGTATTGGCGAATGGCTTAAGATACATATTATGTCCTTACATTTATAGACATAATACGCGTATTGTACCATATATCGTACATATTAAATACAGAAAAAAACCTGAGAAAATTTGTCATAGACCACTGAGGTTAGATCTTATTATTTTTAATAGTCTAGGGTTTAATCAAACTTTCATCCGGCCTTAGATGTGTGACGGCAGCCCATTCCTGTTTGCCCAGAAGCAGAATCCATTGTTTAAGTTCATACAAATGTGTA
>BMAW01027963.1:1137217-1168822 GCA_019974015.1 Nephila pilipes
TCGTGATCCCTGAATGCGTAGAATGAAGTGGTAAACAAGGGATCACACAGCTTAAGAGGCGATAATTCTTTATTTAACAAAGTTAAGATTAACTTATGTTTAATCGTTTCCACCTGGATTCTTTTTACAACATTGATAACACATCTAATTACACAGCACCGAGGCAAATCGCATATATCTAAACAGCACAAGTCCTAACATATATAGTTGAAAAAAACACTAATATCTCAGTATTCGATGTAGTTCTCAATTCGAAGCGAAGGCAATCGCCTCCAACTTAAAGCTGTAACGCTTTCTCGTTCCTTAGCAGGAATCCCCTCCTCTTTTTTCTTCTTCATCCTTTTTAAGACCTCGGGTTGGTCTGTCCCCCGCCTTCTTTTTGAGTTATTTTCCTTTTTTCAAAAAACAACCCAATCAAAGAGAAAATCCGCTTTGTCCCCTGCAACACTATTTGCTCAAATCGGATAATGTCCGTCTTCCCCACGTGGAAGTCGGTGTCGGCCGTCACAAAGCTAGGCCATAAATTCCCAATATATCCATGACATGGATCAACAATACCTCACAAAGAGGATTCAACTTTGCCGCACCTGATTTTGTTCTTTATTGCTTTTAAGCTATATATTTTTAATGAATGGGAAGCTGGGAACAAAACGGTTTTCAAAACAAGTCTGTGGAGGGTTTATTTATAGCCTACGCTACACATTACATCCACGAAATCAAAATGGCGGGTAGACGGGAGCCTTAAGGCTCCCGTCTATCCGCCATGTTGATTTCGTCAGCTTAATGTTAATCTTATGGAATTTCGAATTTAATTCTCCCATCTTTACTATTTGATCTATTTGAATGCAATAAATTGCATCTGAAAGAGCAAAAAATAATGAATGCTTCTGTGGAATTACCTTTTTCCTCCAGTTTTTAAAAATATTTTTATCCCGACTTTAATGATTCGTTTACTTGTTTTCTGGTTTTTAAAAAATATTTTTAAATATTTTTAAGAATCGGAGGAAAAAAGTAATTCCACAGAAGTATTCATTATTTTTTGCTCTTTCAGATGCACTTTATTGCATTAAAATCGGTCGAATAGTAAAGATGTGAGAATTAAAGTCGAAATCCCATAGGATTAACATTACGTCCACGAAATCAAAATGGCGGGTAGACGGGAGCCTTAAAGAATGATGTCATTCATACATTATATTTTATATTTAATCATATTTATTACTGGGCAACAGTTTAATTTTCACTAGATATACAATTGTTTTTACAGACTGGAAATTCTTTGATTTAATTTAACTTTCTAACCATTTTATATTCGAATTATGAATAAATTTCAAGAAGATCATGTATTCTAAGAATTAGACTAAGATGATTAATCTCAGCTCCAAATTGGACATCAAATTAATTTCAGTCTTTTTAAGTATTTTGTTCATATTGATGTTTGCTTTAAGGATATCTTGTATCAAGAATCTTTTAACAAATATTATTACAAAATCTTGAAATAAAACCTACATGAGTGAAATGTAATCATGCAATTCATTACTCTGAAAGCTCAGAAAAATAAGCCTAATCATCCAGATAACGTTGATGTTACATATATGTGAAGGGCAACATATTTTTTTTTTTTGGAAGAAATGTAATATCCTGTTCTTGATTTCCATGAAGATCAGCTCTTTTTAAAAATAGATAAAATAAAATTAAAAAAAAAATGATATCAACTAGAATCTAAACTGTATCGCTGATCTAATGACTCTTTAAACAGCAATATGTTTACCTTAATTATCAATATCATATTATTCCTGAATCATATAATTATTTGCCACGTATATTACATTCTATGATAAGCTTTTTTACTTTGTATCGAATATCAAAAAAAAAAAAAAAAAAAAAATAATGTTATTCAAATGCCATTTTTCTTAAAATGGTGTTTGAAATTAAAAATATATGTCCTAAGCAAAACTTATATTTGAAATTAGTACAATTATTTTTACATGATACATTAACTTGCATTTTTATGCGATTTATTTATCGTGAGATCAGAAATCTAGGATAGTCAATCCATTAGAATGACTTTGAGGCATTGTTTGACTGCGATGAAGAACTATAAGGAGACTAGAGGCAAATCATACACAGACAGAGGGACCAAATGACTAAATGTGAATCCTTCTGTGTTTCAGAGGTTTTTGGCAACAATTACAAATCACTAATGTGGCACCTAGAAAGTTCAGACAAGGACAGCCTAGCTTTACAATAAGTTCCTATTGTTGAAACTACAGAATAGAAAGCGTTGCGCGCCATATGAGAGGTTCCCTAAGGGAGATATAACTGCCTCCTTGGATGATGACCCAGATATTTTTGAAACGAAGTAGCGAATATTAGTCCCTGCTAAAATGTACTGTGCATCTTAGTAATAATTAAATGATATTAACAAGTATCATGGATTATTTTCGATCGAGGATTTGAAAAGCCGCCTGTATGACAGGTAAGATTGAAGCCATATGTTGATATTATTATTCCATATGTTTATAGCCATATGTTACATTATTCTAAATTGTGAATGTCTAGTATTAGTTTACACACCGATGACCGATATTACAATTATGTACATGAAGCAATCAAAAAACGCTATTGTAAAAAATAAATTTTTCTATCTTCCGTTGCTGGAGCCATCAGAAGGTTGATGTCAAAGTCTACTGAACGCAGAAGGCTTCACAAAGATGGTTTTTACTCAAGGCAACCAGCCATTTTTGTGTCGCTCACTTCACATCACAGGAAGGAATGTTTCATATGAGCAAGTCAATATGTCCACTGGATAGCTGATCAATGGAGGCCTGTTCTCTTCACAGATGAGTCTAGGTTCAGCTTCCAAAGCGATATTAGACATTTTTTGATATGAAGAAAACATAGAACATTGCAATGTTCAAAACATAGAACATTGCAATGTTCAAAACATAGAACATTGATATTAGAAAATTGCAATTTAGAACAATGAAATTTTTTTGCTTACTTGTTAGTCAGGCGGCTTTTCAAATCATCAGTTGTAAATTATCCTTGAATCTTGCTTGCATCATTAAATTAATCCATTACTAAGATGCATAACACATTTTAACAGACATTAATATCACTCGATTTCAAAACATATCTGGGTCATAACTCGAGAAGGCAGTTACAACTCCCCTAGGGAGTCTCTCGTATGGCGTGAAGTTCCCTTTATTCTCCAGTTTAAGCAACGTTATCATCAATCAAATATCTATGATACAGATTCATACGGAGGAGGCAGTATTGGAGTTTAGGGTGGTATCTTTTTGGGTGGACGCACAGACCTTTGTCTTTTCATGTGGAATCATGGATACTACATCTATAGATGTGACATCATTGATGCTTAAGTTTGCCTTTACGCCAGTACAAAAGGTAAAGATTTCCTGAAACAAAACAACAATGCTAGACCACATGAGGTTTGCCATGTGGAAGGTTATCTTCAATACCAAATGATACAGAATATGGAATGGCCATCTCTATCACCATGCTTGAATCCTATCGTGTAGTTTTGGGATGCGTTGGGATGGAAGCGCTCTCAGTTCTTTACGAAGTTTATAGTTTACATATCACACATCGCTGTGTGTGCTGTATTGCTTCCAGGGGGTGATAATACTCCATAGTGAATATATCATTCCAATATCAAAATAACACATTCGATTTGTTGATTTTATTCAACTTCTTATTCTCAAAGCATCACAATATTCTCTGGTATTTTATTTTCACTCTGTTTTATACCATGTTATTTGTTGTACAATTAGGCTCTGTTACATTAGATTCTAAGAGTCATTTTTTGAGTAATCGTTAATTTCGTGAATTTTCTTAAATTGTGGAAACTAGTGTAAATTGTTACGCAGAAAGTTTGGACTTTATTATCTTCCTAGTAGAGCGACTATTATCTCCAGAAAAACTGCTTTTGCGGGCAATGATTTGAATACGTTAGTAAAATTATATAAATAAGAGTTGACTCTGGGGACAAATTTGGTCGCCATAATTCGCTAAGATGCGGAATTTGATCTAAAAAATTAAATGCCTCCAAACAAGGAGTTTAATAGCCAAATGGTCTGGGCAACGAACTCATGGCAGGGGATATTTCAGTGGAACCACGTTTTCGATTTCCAATTCTCCTAAAGACCTGTCGTGTAGGAGGGCTGATGCATATTAAATCTATAAAGGCTCATAGTCCTCTCGTTGGCATGTCATGGATATGCATAGTGGAATGCAAGCTCAGGCGTCAACCTTATCATCTGACCATGATTCAAAAATATGAGTGGAATCTATGTGGACCTTAAAGTTGTCCGAAATAGATAGCTGGGAGCTTTCACCACAATTACAACAAATACCAATTTGTCTTCGAACCGAAATAAAGTATTAAAACTACATTGTACTAGCTTTTTATAAAACTTTTAGAAAATATTTTTAAACATATAATAATATTTAAAAACACCTTAGTAGCCTCATGGTTAAGGTTGTGAACTGAAAGACTTATGATATTCAAGTTGAGTTTCGATTTAAATATCCATCGAGTAGAATAATTTAGGGCTAGTGCACGATAAATGGAACTGTTTCTCTAAGTCGTCATTCGCATGGAGTGGAAATTAGGAGAACGATTAAAACTGACGGTACTTGTCTATTAAAGCGGCGCCCGCCAAATTAAGAATACGCCAATGTCGCCAAGCTAGTTAAAAGCGTCAAGTAAGCGGAAAGCGAAATTGAAATGTAGGAAAACAAATAACACATTAATAAATAATATAAAACTTTTTTAAATAATATTTTTATCTGATCCCACTAAGGATCTGTCGTGTAGTGAGGTTGATGTGCTTTAAATCTGTCGAGGTTCCAAGTCCTCTTATTCGAAGTTTGTTGAAGAAGATGCCACTTCAGGTGTCACCCTAGTAACTTGACCTTGGTTCATGAATGAGGTCTGTCGCGAACAGTCCTCATGTTGTTTCTAAGTGCGACATTAACACACAATCAATGGATCTTAACGTAGTAAAATAGGTCGCTCCGAACCATGTGACTCAATATAATAGCCATAATGTAGCATTTGAAGAACCAATGTTTCAAACAAGCACAGAAAGAGACAGTTGGAATAATAGCCTTTGTTGTTCTCTAAAATCAACTAATCAATCAAGAGTCAGAGTCAATGATAAATCAATGAAAAACAAACAAGAATACCGAATCAAATGACCATTAATATTGCACTCTAAAATTATATTCTTAAAAAAGAAACTATTTTAATCAATTTTTTTCCCAATGATTTCGTAATTCTTTTGCTCATTAATATTAAGATGATCTTTCGTAATAAGTACTCGTATATATATTTTTTAAAAAATGAAACTGAATTCAGAACGTTTTCAAAAAGAGCACGTTATATTAATCTTAGTAAATAGTCTAGCCCAGGGGTTGCCAAACTTTTTTGATCATCGCCCCCTATATAATTTTTCGAAATCTCCATAGACCCCCACAAAGGTAATTTTCAGGTAATTAAAATAAAACTATATATTAGTCTAAATATTTAATAAATCAGAAACAGTAAGTAAAGTAGCTACAGATTTTTTACTTCTTAATGAGATGAGTGTGCCTGGTATTTCTTGGCAAGGTTCGCTATATTGGGTTCGAAATTAGTCAATTTTAACCGTAAATTCCATTGAAGCTCCACATTTAATTTATTTCTGTTTTTAGTTAAAATTTAATTAACGTGACTGAAACCGGCTTCAACCATATACGAACTTGGAAACGCCAGCATAAATGGCTGAGCCATTTCGTAAAGTTTCACATATTTTTGGTCACAAGGTCGTAAAGTTTCACAAACTGGTCACAAGGTCAAGTTGTGACGTCACGGTATACATACGAAAACACATAAGAAAAAAAGGGGCAGATTGTTTTCTGATTTATTATTTTATTTTCTATAAAGAATATAATATTAAGTCAATTATAAAAATATTTTAAATTTTTACGTACGCAATTAGATATGTGTGATTTGCGTATTAAGAACTGTTTTTCCTTCGAGTCCCAATAGACCCCCATTCGACCCCTTGGGTCAGATAGACCCCTACTGTTGTTAAATAGACCCCTAGGGGTCTATATAGACCACTTTGGCGACCCCTGGTCTAGCCAATAGAGAAACAAAGCACGGATATAAACAGGAAACGGAGTGATTGAATTCTATTTTTAATTATTCTCCGAATGGTATCATATGTCTTTCAATTTCTGAATCATGATTTCATTGCAGTTTTTAGAAATACTCTGCACGTGGAAAATAAAATTAATCTTTGAATCTCTCAATAATAATTTCATCTCAGGTTTTTGAAATATCGCTCGTGGGCAATAAATCTTTCAAATTCTCAATAATGATTTCATGGAAGTTTTTGAAATACTGCACGTGGAAAATAAAAATAGATCATGATGTACAGATATGGACAAATACCAGTAATAGATGAATTCGAAATTAGCTATTTATCTTTCCCTGATGCAAAAATTGTCTGGTTTGTTTTCCCCATATTTGGAATATATGAACACTAGGGAGATTTTTTCATTAGTCTCAGTGGTGGTTCAAGAAAAAATCTACAGGAAGAGGCATAAAATCTACGGGAAGGGAGGGGGACACAATTGTTTTTCCCTATAAAAAGTTCATATCAATAAATTGTGCATAAATAATATTTATTCATGCTTATTCATTCCTAAATAAAAAAAATAAACTAAATATTTACTAAGGAATCAATTTCAAATTGAGAACTGAAAATTTACAGTATGATAAATAGCTCAGTCCAGTGCTTGGACACAACAAACATCTTTGTAGTAAACAACAAAATAATTACATTCAGATATTGTTGGGATTTTCTGCTCAAATATATTATTTTAATAAATGCGTTTGTGAGTGAAACTATGACACAAAAGGGAACACGTGCACCGTATCTACCCCTGAATCCGCCATTGACCGGTCTATAACAAGAACAGGTAACTTTTGATTAGTTTGGGTGACTTGGTGAAAAATTGTGTTCAGGCGACCACAGAAGCATTGATTTAGGGAAAATAAATGAGTAAATCAATGGTTTGGATACGAATTTTACAAAATAAATAAATATGAATATTCAAAAATGCTTCATATTCCTATTGAATACTTTTCTTCAACTTCTATACAATCGAGTTTAAATGTAAAGCTAGCATTGAAATTGCTCTAGTAATATCTCGAAAATATCTTGTTCTATTAAAAAAAAAAAAAATCACGTGGTATAAATACAAGGTTCGATAAAAAGAATGTGGATGCGTCCGTGACCATGATCTTTTTAACTGTTAGCCGAATTCTCTTTGTATTTGAAATCTACAAGCACTCTCAAAATACGCATTTATTTTTTTGTTCCTAGGTAGCGTTGGTGTGACAAAGAAAAAAAAATGGCGATCTACGTGGAGATAAGGTTGAAGCTGAGAGGTGCCATTGCGTTCCACTTCGTGCCTTGCGATTTATGTTTTTACAAAGATAAAAGAACAACTTGCAGCGTATGGGAAGACAAGGTGAAAGTTTCCATTAAAGCCTAGTGTTGACAAAATCCTCTGAACTCTTCTCTGATTAGTCGCATGCAAGCACAAGTTTGTTGATAATACTTTCAACAATATCGGATAGTGAACAATGCATCATATACAGGTTACATATAGCTTTCAGGCACAACAGTTATTATGAAAATCCGGTGACCATAGAGGTTTTACTTGTCAACCAAGCCTCGTAACAATGAGAAAAAGGTTGAGGAGTAAATGTGAATGAAAAATTGGGAAAAGGGTGTATGTAATTTCAAAAATAAAGGTGGCAATCCAAACTAAATTTAAAATGAGAGGGATTTATTCTAGAATAAGGTGCTGTCCTCGTAATTAATGATAAAGGAATTCTTTTATTTGACGAAGTTAAACATCGCATATTTTCATCATGGCTATCAAAATGTTAATAGAATGATTTGATTAAGTCTGATTAAAATAATTATCTCAGCTATAGTTCAACTATTTTGTTATCTACGTTTCATTTCTAACGTTCACGTATTTATGAAACGAAATACACTAACTTTCACAAAAGCAGAACTGATATATGAGACAACTCTCCAAATATTTTAATACTTCTTCAGCGGCGACGTTATCACTACTTTGGGGATATTTTTTTTTATCTTGTGGAGGACGGTTTGGGAGTTGATGTTAGGTGAAAGAGGCCAGTTTGAGCGGTCCTTTTTTTCGATCTGGAGAAAACTAGACTGGTGCGTCTTTAACAATCAGGTCAAAACGGAATTCCCTTTCGGGGCAATTATTAAGCGCTTATAACTCCTCTAGTTATTATTTTGCTACACTCTGAAGAGAGATGCTGTACACCCCTTCCTAGGAAGCAAACCTTTTTCACTTTTGAGGCCTTGCAAGGTCTGAGAAAATTGCGTTTCAAGCCATAGTTAATTTGTTGAATACAGAATATTTCCATTTATAGTTTTCCCAGGTGTAGTTGTTTCTCTTGCCCTGTCGGATTTCTATCTCAGATAAGAATAGCAAGGAGAGACAAAGCAAATTTCAATTATTGCGCAGAATTTATTAATATATGTTAAAATTTAAAAACTGAAGATTTAAAAGTTATTAAAAAGATTATATAAATACAAGTTTTTAAAATACATTTTAAGTTGAAATTTATTTTATTTAGTGCAAAAGTATCAAAGATATAACGAAATAAGTGGCTGGAGTTTCATCGTCCAATCTAGAGGTTGCTGTCTCAACTCTGGTATTTTCTTGTAGAGAAGTATGTGAGAGCGTAATATTTTTACCCTGACTCATAATTGATTCATTGATTGATTGTATATTAATGTCGCACTAAGAAGCAACACGAAGGCTGAAAACCTGACCCAGGTGCTAGACTAAGAGTGAGGAAGGCTATTGGCCAACAGAAAAGTCTCCAGCCATTACTGCAATTTATATATATCCTTTGTTGAATTGAGAGTGGCTTGGAACGAATCCCCTGATGTCATTGTCTAGTTGGGATGGCGAGTCTATTCTGCTGTAGCCGTTATATCACCAATCGAGATATATGAGTGGGGCGTCTTGGATACACTGAGACAAGTGTTCACTTTTTGAAGATATATTCAACCAACTCTATACTGGGATGAGCTGTCTTCTAATGTTCAATTCTGGGTCAACAATTCAGCGAAGACGTTATAGATGTCTTGACGGATTGTTTTTCTCCTCAGGGTGGATGACTGGTTGACCTTGGGTGACGGAAACAGGTTTGAACTGCCCATCACTGGGTCTGGAGAAAACCTATCCGCGCATCTTTGCATTACCTGTAATAACCTAGTAAGAAAGGAATTCCCTGCAAGTCAGTTACTAGGCGATTTTAACTCTTGTCGTTGTTATTTTATAACTTGAGGAAGAGAGCCGCTGTGATTCTCTAAATTATTTTAACTAAATTTAAATCTGAAGCCATTATTTTTAATTATAATATCTTGTTGTGGTTATAATTTCTTCTGAATCCATTGAACATATATTTCGGAATGCAAATAATTATTTCATAATGATATCTTCAAGTGCTGCAATCTCTCGCTTAACTCTGTTAATTTATTCTACAGAAATTTGGCTTTATACGAAATCCTCATTTCATACAAAAAGAGAGTTAGGTTATGAAGCATTTTATTTAGCAGTTATTGAATATTTAGCCTAGCTGAAAAGATGGCTTCATCATTTGAAATCTCATGGTCATCATTTGCCGGATTATCGTGACATTTATTCGGCTAGTTGAGGTATAGAGAATTCAGTAATAAGATTTTGCTTACCGCTGTTCTGACAATTTCGGTTAAGCTAATATAATGCCATTTTCATGGCACGCAATTGATCGATATATTTCTGTTAAAAATGTTGTTAATATCTTAGCTAAATTCAGACTTCTGCTAATTTTTTGGAAAAAAGTTCTTTTATTTTATATATAATTGTTAAAATTATTAATGTAGCACACTAATTTCAAAATAAAACTGTAGATGGCGCCACATGATGGTAAAAATCCTTAAAGTTAGGGTGTGGCATTGTCGTCTAGTAATTTTTGCCAGAGAGAGCTGGGATTTCGTGGAGTAAGGTCTCCTATCGCTGTCCAACCCTGGACTATGTTTAAGTTTACTTGTGATAAACTTTTTTCCTTCTAAATGTTACTGTTAATTGTTTTAATTCCGTCCTTGTAACTGTGATGTTTTATGTCATTAAAAATATAGTAATTTTACCCCGAGATGTTGTTGAATTATTTTGCGTTAAAGCAGTTATGGCATAAGAACGTCGGTTACATTAATAATTTATTATTATAATTATTTATAAATTATTGTTATTATTATTTAATAACTTATTATTTTGATTGTTTTATTTGCTTGTAAATTATTTTAATTGTTGTAAATTTTGATTTGTACATTATTGTTATGAGTGTTTGAACTATTATTATTCACAAATTATTAATATAATTATTTGTGAACTATTATTATTTATAAATTATTGTCATGATTATTTGTAAGCTATTATTATTTATAAGTCATTTTTATTTATTAAATTTTACTCTAAGATCTAAGTGCTAAAATATAATTCTGGTAAAATAAATTTGTAAATTTTAGTAAATCCCCTTGTGATATATATATAACCGAAGGATTACTGTTTATGAAACACTTAATGTCTTGTCGATCGCGGTCAATATCGGCTACCTGACAATCACGTATAGCAAGGTATTAAATCTAAGAACTATACGTCAATAATGACATAGTTCTATTGAAACGATGAAAATAATTGTTCGATTAAAAAGTGATATAAATTAAAAAACGATCTTCAACAGAAATGAAGTGCTAAATCTATGAAATAGAAAGTTTTATTGATTTATTTTTAAAATTTTGAAATGTAAATTTATACCAAAGAATATGAATCGAATTTCATCAATAATCATTTATAAAGTGTTCTACCCTCAAATAAATTTTATCTGGGGATAGGAGAGAAAATATAATTGATATGACAATTTTTTAATAACATAGTTGCTTAATACAAGAGGTGTTCAAATGAAAAAGTACGAACTTATTATTTTGATTGTTTTATTTGCTTGTAAATTATTTTAATTGTTGTAAATTTTGATTTGTACATTATTGTTATATAAACGTCGTAATAATGTAACCATTAACATATTTGCCTATGCCGGTATGGGAGAATGTAGAGAAACAGTATGTAGCCTCCCGTGTGGATCGGAGCATGCGTGGGCATCCGCATGCGCAGGAGAAAGCAGAGGTTCTGATAAAGAGCGCCGTCCAAATGACGCGGCAGTGCATGTGAGGACATGATAGCGTTCACATTGCAAAATTCGGTGATTGAGGAGCAGCGAAACGTTATCCGATTTCTGACAGGTGTTAAACCGGCAGTTAATCATCGCCAGAAGGTGAATGAACACGAGGAAGACTGTGTATTCGACAAGTCAGTGAGAAAATGGAGTGTCTGTTTTCGTGCAGGCCGTGAGAGAACCGTTGATGACTCGAGACAAGGCCAGGCAAGCACAGTCATCACGGCCGATCTCATCGACAAGGTGGACGACCGAGTAAGAAGTGATCGGCGTGTCCCATTGTGAATGGTGGCGGGGAAGGTGGATGTCAGCGTTGGAACAGTGAGGACAGTTGTTCACGATAGGTTGCTTTATCACAAGAAGTGTGCGCAGTGGGTTCCAAAATAGTTCACCGACCAGCAAAAGGAACTGCGTATAGGGCTAGCACTTCAACACCTGTTTCGGTATCATGAACATTCCGTTTACATGGAGCGGATCGTCACAGGTGATGAGAGCTAGTGCCATCACTACGAGCCAGAGGCAAAGCAGGACAGCATGCAGTAGAAGCATGCGTCGTCAGGAACTGCCCCCTAAAGATTTCAAAGGCGTGGCGTCAGAAGGCAAGGTGTGGCTCACGGTCTTTTTCGATGTCCAAGGACCGCTATTTGTTGGATTCCTCGAGCTCGGAAGAAACTTAAACTTCGATGTGTACTGTGAGACACTCCGAAGTCTGCGTAAGTCCATCAAGAACTACAGACCGGGGTTGCTGAAGGAGGGTGTGGTTCTGCTCCATGATAACGCGTGTCCACACGTCTCCAGGGTCACACAAGCGGAACTAGCCATGTTCAAGTGGGAGCAGCTTGATCATCCGCCCTACATGTCAACCTGGGATTTCCATGTGTTTGGTCACCTGAAAAAACACCTGAAAGGGAAGCGCTTCTACTCGGACGATGAATTCAAGGACGCTGTGAAGGATTGGGTCTCGTCACGGCCGCAGGAATTCTGGGAACAAGGAATCCTTCGGCTCGTTTATGAATGGGATCGTTGCGTTCAGGCCTATGGCGTATACTTTGAATAAAGTCTTCATTTATACGGCCAGTGTCGTTTCATACCTTTTCATTTGAACATCCCTTATACTTTAATTCATTATTTGAATTCATATTTAATAATTAAAAACAATTTTATAATTGTAATAAGACGTTGTAGAACTTTTTAAAATCATTGAAATTAATCATTAAATTAAAATTCATGTCATACAAACATTAAATAGCAATTATATTAATCTGTCTTTTCAATTGAAATTTCTTTCGACATTAATTTTTTTTGCTCATATAAATATCATTGCTTCTGTCTTTTTAAAAATGGTTATAATTTGTAAATAACGTTAGCATAATTGTATTGAACTTATATTATTGATAACGTTACAGAAAAAAGGAAATAAAGGACACCAAGCATTTTTTTTATTACCAAAACGCAATGCTTTATTCATATTTCACAACTAACAAAATTTTCATCTTTGATTTCTCATAATAAAGACTTTCTTTATACAAAACTTCATACCTTCGTGAGGGAAGCTCACATTTCCAAATTTGCTATGACTTTAATTCGGGAACTAGATACCATTTTAAATTTAGATACAAACAGGAGAGTAAAACAAAATGGGAATTGTGAAACACAGAACTGAATTTAAAAAAAAACACCTTATATATATATTACATTCATCAAACAGATAAAATATTGACAGCATTTATAATGACAAGATACATGAAATGCACATTTTCTTAAATATTAATTTTTTTTAATTAATGAAAATGATCTTTGGTATGATATTTTACATGATCTTTGAAGACAACATGTCGAAAAAGTGTTATTTCAGAATTACATGCATATGTATACAGATAATGTACATTATTACGTCTTTATGTAGCTGTTTCACGTGCGTTGATCAGTCCTGGTTACTTTTCTATCTTCCTATTCTGTTATATAAATAACTATTCATATCAATCCACTCTAATGAAGTATTGTAAAGAGATAAAAAATCATTTGGGATATAAATATATAAAACAAAATTAGCATGCGTGGCAATAAACAAAGAAAAATGGCAGCTTTCAGAATTCTGAATAATGAAACGTATAATGAAAAGTTTCAAGAAAAAAATTGTTCAACTATTTAGAACAATAAATAAAATTGGATTGAAAGTTATTTTACTTTTAATTTTAAAGCGAATAAAGTGGAAAATAAATGTTATTTCTCAATTCATATATTTTATATTCTTAAATAAAAAAAATGCACCATTTAATTATTGAAGCAATAAAAATTTGAGAAAATGATTAATAATTAATAAAGTTTTTTTTTTTTTAAAATTTTATAAATATATTTCAAAAAAATGAATCGATTTAGCTGAATTTTTACTTTAGTTATTTCTTTATTAATGAAATTACATTAATGAATTAAATTTCTATTCGTCACTTTTAAAATTAACGATTAGTTTTAATAATTAAATATTATGTTCCATCAAGTGATAGGTTGTAATTAGTTTTTATATTATAAATCCACGTTTCGAAAGAACAAAATCTAATAATCTAAAGTTATTTTTATACATCATTTTATGAAAAGTTTAAAATCGAAAATTTCTTTAAAATGTAGTGAAAACATGTCAAATGAAATGTTAAATTACATCAAAAACAAAAAGATTTATTTTACAAATCATTCATCAAATTTATTTAACCTCTTATCTTATGATTATTTTTGTTTCTTATATAACTTTTGTAATAAACCCATGCAGTGTATTCTGTTAGTTTACATAAATTCCTGTGTCCAGACATTTATATAATGTAATATTTAAGAAAAATTTATTTATTTTGTTACAAATAAAATTATTGAATTGCCTCAAAATTCCTCATAGTCAGAGTAAAATGCAAATAAAAATTTGACATGAAGAGTCTAGAACTCATTTTACGAAAATATTCTGCTCTGAATAATTCAAATAATATTTTCCTCCAAGTAATAATTCCACTTTCTTATTAATATCTTTCACATACAATTACAAATGACATGCATAACTTCAGTTTTTTTTCATGACGCTCAAATTGTAAAATAAAAATTAAACAGAAACATATTGCTAATATTAAATCTGAAATGCATTTATAGCTAAATCACGAATAGTAATTTACCCATTAGATTGCCCAGTGAATAAGTATTTGCCGACATTTTAAATATGAATCAAGTTAATTTCTTAAAAATAATCACGCATTTTAATCAATGCGAATTATAGCGCTCAATCGTTTCAGTGTAATAAAAATGAAAGAAGAAAAATGTCTCCTAAGTGTGGATTTTTGTTTTTGAATTTAAATTTAAATATATTTCAATTCGAAATGTCTCTTAGAAGAATCGGTATACATATATTTTAGACAATGATTTCGATATCAAAACTTACAAATGCGAAAATACAAAAGCCTTTGTTTTTCAAAAGAAATACACGGCTATTTTCAAATGTATGATTACCTTAATTGGCACTATTTGAAGATGAAAAAATACAAAAACAAATTTCAAACGCAAAGACATAAAAATGAAAGGACTGCATAGAAATCCAATGAACACTAAAATAACCGTTCTTCTATTAACTGTAACATTTTCCTTCCGAGATTCAGTTTCTGTATCTTTTATCTGTGACGTAAGAAAAAGGCTTGCAGCTGCAACACTTTATCACACCAGGTGACTGCCCACGCTTCCCAAAACGCAGCTGCCGGGTGGGCTATCCGTTTGTCTTGTGTGGCATAGAGATGCCGGATCATCCGGCAACAGGACCCTCCGGGAGTACCTGGAGTCGTCAGAGAGAGTTGTGATGACGTCACTCGAAGACAGTGTGGTGCTCAGAGGAACTGATTGTAAGCTCACGTGGTCCTGGAGAAACAGAGATATAAAGCAGTTATAAATACATTGTAAATGAGAACATGACACGGATAGATTAAAGTTTGGCAATCCTGTGTTAGAAGTGATCCTTTTGAAGGATTAAGTTTAATAAATTTTATCTTATTTAAACTGCAATTTTTATGTTTAAACCGACTTGGTGTGTTTTATGATGAAAAAGCTAGTTAAAAAAAGAAGTTTTTAATTAACATGAATGATTAACTCGATATGAGAAGTTTATGTTATAATACTACTTTCCTATATTATCCGATATGCCTTGCAAGAATGAATGATAGTTATATATGGTTTCCAATAGAGTAAATTTATTTACTGGAGACTTTATATGCGTACACACATTTATTTATTATCGACAAGAAGTTTAAAACGTAGATACATTTTCTTGTATTATTTAGGATGTCTTGCATAAGCAAATGGTAGTATGGTTATAAATATAACAAATTATTTTCTGATTAGAAAATAAATCAGCAATACTTTTTACAAAAAAAAAAAAAAAAAAAAAAAAAAAAAAATCATCCCATGGAATCAAATTAACATTGTGTCACTTTCTCATAAAATTAACGATGCTATAAATGAACAATGCGAAAATCATTTTGATTTTCGAATGAATGAAAAAAAACCAATTTTTGATCATTTGATCGAAATTTTAAGTGTTAATGTAAAATAAAAATAAAAATAAAAAAAAAAATCCCACCTGAAATAGATTTGAACTCAATATCCTGATAAATTCAATATCATTACATTAACAAAAAACAAATTTTGTAGAGGCAATTAAAATAAGAGGATATTGTAGAGATTTCTGAACTATGATTACTAAAATTACTTTTTGCCTTTTTAAAAAATTTAGATTAGATCAAAATTCATACTTCATTGAATCAATTTCGAGAAAAAAAATTGGCGAAAACTGCAGCGCTGAGAAAGTTTTTAGAAAAATATTTAAATATGAAGCATAACATTTATCATAAGATTCTTAAATGTTAATTAATCAGTTGTTCATTGTTTTTCAGTGCAAAAACACCATTCCTTTTAATCCAGAGAAACATTTCAAAGGTACTCAAAGTATTTAAGAAACTCTTCAATAAAGTTAGGTACCTTAATCCCAATTAAAAATAACGAAATCGTTGATGCTAAAGCTCTCTTGGGAAGATTTTGAGACAATATTGAGCTAGTATTCAGTAAAAGTGTCAGTCGCAAAATATATCTTCTGAAAAATAATTGTCTTTTAGTTTACTTTTGTTTTGAAACATTTAAAGTATCTATGAATATTTTCTCAATTTTTTAAAAATGAAAGTATCAAAACAAAATCTTTAGCTGTCTTAAATTAGTTTCATTCTGACGTATACAAATGGGAAATATAGTTTTGATTTTTAAAAAAATCAGTACATTTACACTCATTGACAAGAGAAATTTTAGTTTGTAATTAAAACATTGAGCCCAAAAAATTTAAACGTCAGCTCCTTTAGAAATGCAAGAAACAAAGTGGAATGTTACAAAAAAAAAAAAAGATAATGTGAGTCTAGTGAAATAATAATTGAATGAGAGGCCTAGAATTATGCACTCATTTAACAACATTATAGTTGTTTCAATTATAAGACAGAAAATGAAAAACAAATGTTCTTAAATATTAGACATTTCAGTTCTTTCAACTGATTTATTTTAACGAAATTTCATAGCTTTTATACAATAATGTAGCTATAGTTATCTCGATTTTTCTAAGGCAAAGTATAGTTAAATAATATTAGAGACCACTTCAATCTTACTTATTCATTTCAGTGAAAATTTTAAAAAAGAAATAAAAAAAAGACTCCTTCAACATTTTATGACATTTTTAAATTCTGTCTAAAATGTTGGATATATTTGGAAAACTCTGAGTCAAATACAAATAAGAATTCTGAATAAATTGAGCCAACTGAACCTTAAATGCAGTTATTTGGAAATCATGAAGTAACTTGTCATAAATGAGACTTTAGGCTTATTCTGATTATATTTGACAAAATATGTAATATTTGTCATAATATTTAAAGCACATGTGTCAATCTGAGCGAAAGAAAAACATAAATTTATTAATGTATTATTACAGCAGACATTTTTTGTTCGTTTGCTCATATGTAATACCATATTACTTTTTGGAAATATATTTTTCTTGTTTAAAATAATTCAAATGGCAGTATATCAAAAATAACAAACTATAAGCTATCAAATGGTAAAATTTCTATTCAGCTAAAATATGAAAAGTTGAAAGAAATTATAATCATGTCTCGAATATATTTCAATGAAGTATTCTTAAAATATCTTAATTTGTATAAAAAATTTAATAATTTTAATTTAGCATTTTAATAAATTTTGAAACTGAATAAAAATTCGTACCATTCCTCGATTCTTCAATATATCCGGACAATTGTCTTTTTTTCTAGATTGCGACAAATCTAAAGGAACAAAAAAAGCGAAAATTAATAAAAAAATATTTATTATGTATAGCGAAGGCCTTAGAAATATATTCAATCAAATAAAAATTGAAACTAAACCATGCCCTTTACTTTCTGAAATGAAACAAAATAAAATATAATAGCCTTTATATAAACAGTATAGTAAATTCGGTACCATCGTTATATGAAAGAATATTTACAACATAAGTTTTAAATAACAAAATAAGAAACTATAAACAAAATAATGATAAAGGGGATATAGTAATATAGAATAACTAAAATATCGAACAAATTTGATTGCTTAACTTCAATTGTATGACTTTTCTAAATATATGTACGAAATTGCAATGCCGAATTATTTCATTGACATGCGGTTGCTCTCTTCGACAACAACGCCAGGAGTTAAAATGCCAGAAAAACTAGTCCGAATGCGACGGCTTTCTTCAAAAATAACGTCAGAAGTCAAATCTTCTTAATAACTAGCCCGACAGGAACATCTCTTTTGGTCTAGTTAATAAAGACGCAGGAAAAAGCGAACAGTCAACTTTTCTTCGGACTCATTGGTGAAGAATTCGAAACGTAGCTGACACTCCAAGGTCAACTGATTCTCCCTTCCTCCACGGAGTAGAGAAACATCTAACGCCGAAGATCCTTAAGACTTTAAGGTGCTTTTTGTTTATTTTTCTTTATTTTTCATCACAGTCATGTAATAAAAATGCGAAGAAATTTTTTGTAATCAGTTGAAATATTTCTCGTTGTCTTATATTAAGGGTGGGATTTTTTTTAAAAATCCTCCTATGGACCATACAAAAGACAAGAGTACAGAACAAGATGAATTTGTTACCAAAAATTATGCACACACATCTTTACTTTTCAACATAAGAATTGTGCAAATTCAGGCAATTGTCATATCGGTGGACAAGCTTTCCGTTCCCCTCTTCAAGGAACTTTACCACCAGTGATGTGGGATGGACTTTGTTTCGAAGCTCTATTACTCTTCTTTTGTTTTAAATGGCTCTTCGCTGTCATCGTAAATTTTGACAATAAACAGATGCATTGATCTTAGCCCCCGGTTCTTTAAACTCAACAAGAAAGGCACCTTTTTTGTCCCCCCAACCCAAAATCATTACCTTCTTGTTATTGAAGGTTTGTTTGAACAGATTTGCTTTCTTGCCCCGCCCCCCTTCATTTGTACGTGGTTCGCCTCTCTTTAAATTGTCTACACCTTTCAAACATTACACCAACACTGATAGAGTTTTCATGTATATTCGGATCATTTTTCGGTGAATTTCGACTGCATTATTTCCTTCTGCTTGAAGAAAGCAAACAACACTACTCAACTTGCAATCGGCAGGAACATCAATTGTACCATCTATGTTTGCGTGCGTACTGCTCAGCTTAAATTAGTGAGATGGTGTCGGTAATAGCAGAGGTTATAGTTAGAGATATGCGAAGTCTCCCACTGCGTCTCCGCAGCTTTTACCATTTGTCTGGTTGCTTAGCAACACGGTTTAAACAAAAAGCAATCCTCGTATATGGCTGATAATTCTATGCTTAATAAAGGATCGGAATAAATAAATTGTTTCATAAATAATTGGAATAAAAATTAAATAAATAGTTGTTTTTTAAAAAACCCACGAAATTAGGTGCAGCTGTTTTTTTTTTTTACCAATCTTCTTAGTGTCTGATAGTAATTTTTTTTGTGAAACTATAAATAACGCTAATACAGCTTAAACCATGCACAAAATGGCGAGAAATTCTTCTACGAAGTTGAGAAAAAAAATTGCTTAAAAATTTTAAAATTTATTGAAGTGGCAGAAATTTTAAAGCATTGAAATACTCCGAACTATTTGATAAAGAAGATTTTTTTTTTCGGAAATGCAAATTTCTATTGCGATCAATTGTGGCGAATATAAACATTTTTTTTTATAAATACGAGTATCCTATTAAAAAAATTGCTTGAAAGGCACTGTGTCCCCTTAAATAGTACTTATTATTTCTGACTATGTATTTAATTACATCGTAGAACACACGTTCTGTTAATTAATGATGGGCATTTTCTTATATTAAAGAAAATAATAAATATTTTAAGAAACTTAATTGTAAAATTGATAATATATTATGTGATGCGGGTACCTCTCACTTCAGATATATTTTACAGATGTTTCTATAAAGTTTTTACATTTGTATTATTCAAGCTTGGGGGTGAATTTTTGAATTCAGTGACAGGTGTTAATTTTCCATTATGTACAAGTATCTTGATAAGACATTTATTTTCATGTTTTATTCTTTTCAGAAACCTCTTATGAAAATAAGATAATACTTGAAAAAGTCTCAATACCAATGATAAGTAGTATGTGATAATGTCAGGATACTTTCACTTACTGTGAAACAACAGCAAATATAACAATAGAATGATATGGTATTTTAAAGACTTTCAGATCATGTATCAAACATTCATTAAAAATGTAATAAATTAAATATTTAACTAACTTCTGTTTTGTATTAATTTACAGTAAAGATTCCTTCGAATCGACTAAACTGCAAATATGAAGCCTTAAAAACCAGTATTAATTTATACATTGGTCGGAGTTAATCTTTTTCTTTAAAAAACTCAGATTACAACAAAAGTTGATTCTTACTCCTAATTTTCATTCTTTAAATCCATTTCATTCTAAAATCTAGAATAAATCCAAGTATTTATGTTGGGGAAAAATCACTAGCATAGTTAGTGTGAATAATCATTAAAGGAATTTAGAAAATCACGATGTACAGAAATTTGAATATATAAATTAAATTTCCTTTCAAACATAATATTTTATCCTCTATAAAGTAATATTTGATGATAATAATCCAAACAATGTTTTATAGTTTTGTAGTTGATATATTGCATTAAAGTAATATTAAAAATATACATACTCAAAAAAAAAAAAAAAAAAGGAATAGGATAAAATAAATGTTTAAGTTATACAAAGAAATAAAAAACTGATATGAATTATTTAAGCAACTGGAAAAAAAAACAAGAATGAAAATTTTTGTTATTGCCAAATAATTAATCCTGCATTCATTGATAGATAGCTAATTTTAATTCTAAATGATTATTGAAACAGTTTAAAACATATATTGCATCTTCTAAGTCAGTGGAAATCCATATATACACACACATACATACATGTATGTACATACATACATGCATGCGAGCGTACACGCACGAATGTGCGCACACATACACCCGTTCTTATAAATAGAAAGAATGAACTTAGAATACACAGTTGTAGAGATGAAAAAAGAAGGAAATATTATTTATATTACATAACAACTTGAAACAATTATAAATTAAAACTTCTTATATATTTTTGTTTATTCAGTCTTTCCATATAAATTTTTTTTTTTTTTTTTAAAAAAGGAAGATTGAGAAAAAAGATAAATTTATCATTAACAAAAGTACAAATTTATCATTAAAAATTACTTTGGAATTCCCTCAAAATTCCTTATTCTCAAAAATGTATGGAATTTCCACACTTTTTGAGACGCTCCGAGAGGATAGTCATTTTAACGGTATAATCCAGTGGCGTATCCAAGGAGTGGGCACACAGGGACACATGTTCCCCTTCCCAGCACAGATATAACAACATACCTGAACATAAAATCTCAACCGAATTTTCCTATCCAAATTCAAAAGTATTTATTTTAATGTTTTACTTCAAAGTTGTGTGTTGTGTCTAAGCAAAGGACCCATCTATCGTAGTGTTAGTTTTTAGTTCTCAATTTGAATTTGATTCTTGAGGTAATACTTAGTTTATTTTTAGATAAAGGAGTAAGTAAGTAAGAACACAATAAACGAAGCAAATAAACACAGTTAAGTCTTATGAACTTCTTAAAGGGAGAAAAAATAACTGTACTCTCCCGCTCGATTGAACACCATTATAGATTTTTTCTAGATCCGCTAGTGGTAAAATCCCATGTCGTTTTATATTCAGGAAAGAATTACTCGAAGATCTTTTTAAAAATAAAATATAAACATTAATATATTTTTTATGAAAAAGTTAAATATATATGTCTTCAAATCAGAGAGTTGAAGTCATGTTGTGTAAATTTTATATTCAGGGTATAAATTATGAGGTTTGTTCAAATGAAAGTTAGAAAACGAAAACGTTTTGCAAGCATTTATTATGTGAAAAACAAGTGCAACTAGAAATTGAACAGTGATACTTTGTCGATATTTTAATGAGTAAATGAAGTGAAATTGTGTGAACATTTCACTGTATGCCAACATTTCTGAATATAATATGCGTTATCCTTGTATGGCAGTGACATTGATTAGAATTTGCACAGATTAGTAAAATTATTTGTAGTAAACTAACATTCACTATGTGAGACACAATAATAATACATTTAAAACAATAAGCACGCATCTTTAAATTGAGTTTTCTAACGGAATGGAATGAATTTTCAGAATTCTATCAGATTCGAAAAACTTTCGCCAACCTAAAAATTTCCCTGATGACAAATGTTAAAAAGTTTCTCTAAATCTGACTCAAATATCAAGGAAAAAAAATAATATAAATCCCATTGTGAATTAATAGGAAAGTGAGAAAAAAGGAAATTTGATTTACCATAAGGCTTAGCCGTTTGGTATCCCGGAATGCACTTTTCGCTGACTTGTTTCTTGGCTTCCTAAAAAACAAAACTTACAGTCACAAAATTGAAATTGAAGGAAAGAAAGAAAGAATGTTGATACATTTTGCAATTGTGAACTCACAAAAAGCTCTTTCATGAGTATTTCCTCTTGATAACTGTCTTTATCATCCACTTGGCATATGGCTTCCCCATTGATGGACTGTTGGTACTTGCTGGGGGTATACATCAACGAATCGGGTGTTGTGGTCTGAGTCAGTGCTTTAGGACTTCCTGCAGTAGAAAATAATACAGTATATGTTAGTTCATAAAAAAAACAACGTTAACATTATTTACTTGAGGCGTTAAAGGAAGAATTTTGGATCGGTGCGAAAAACAATAACGGAACTATATATATAATTTCCTAGTGCAGTTGACTAGCAAAGATTTTAATTAATTTTGGTCTTAAGCTATTTCGGGCATTACTCTAGTTCTTTTATTTTGTGCATGATTTCCCCTTTATTTATTTAACATCCGACCAGTGGAAATATCAGTCATTGTTATAAAGACGTAATATCAAGCGATATATGATAAGAAAATTCGATTACCCAACCAAGTTACAGCTTCAAATCACATGATTTTTAGAAGTTACTAGAGATATATAAGATACGGCAGGGTTTCCGCGAAATAGGATTGATATTCACATACTTCGCTTCTGCTGCGTCGCGTGTGTATTGCCCGCTTTAGTCTCTGCTCCTTTTACTTTCACGTAATGAATGTACTTATGTGTATGAAATGGCTTTAACCGAAAAACAATTAATATAAAAAAAATGAAAGTCATTTCCTACTTTAATTAACAATTCCTTAAATTGTTTAAAGTCAAAAAAAATTTTGTGCTTCGACAAGATTCGATTCTAAGGCATGAAAATTCTGCGCCAATGCTCTACCACCTTTGCTATTGCAAGACAAATGACATAGTAGAAGTATTGACTTATTTCTTAATTCATCCGGTAAATTAAATGGTTGGAATGAGTTAGCCCAACCACCCTTGGCGATAGGAATTATTTGGCTAATCTGGTGGCAGTTTCGAGGATTTAAAGTTCAGCAAAAAAAAAAAAAAAAAAAAAAAAAACGCCAAGTTTGGCAATTTTTGAAATCGAGCCAAGTGGCTGGGCTAAACTGTATTTTCACCAATTAAATTTAATTAATGAATTAATATTTGAAAAAACTGTATTAACATCAAGTGTTATCCACTACATGTTTAAAAAATGTATTTGAACTTGAGTGGATGAATAAAAAGTATTTTATTAACGATTGAAAATTTGAACAAGATATAAAAAATATATATAGGGAGAGTGTGAACTAATAGTAGGAATTAAAAAAAAATCCATGCACATTTATCCTTTAATTTAAGCAATCATGCGCTTGTAAAAGTGTAAAATCAGCTTTTCCATGGTCGCAGACCTGTAGGAATAATCCTGCCAGACATTTCGTCTATCGCTAAAGTCCTTCAAAATCCCTACATTCAATACCGCATGATCTAAGGAAGTCCCTCCATATAAATTCGAAGCAAGGTAAAATTCGCTCTCTATCGCATTTTCGCCATGGCCATGAAGTACCTATACCACTTAGCTGAACCAAAACTTTATGTAAAATGGCCACTCTCTCCTTCAAAGTGAATAAATAGACGTCATGCGGAAATGGTGTTCCTATTGCAGCCATGTATTCCTCATGCCCTGTTTTCTCGTCCATTAAATTTATTATATATATATCTATGAATGTGTTACGAAAATTTGGTGAAATAATGTCTTAGGATATTTTTATTAGATTTCTTTGATACCGAGATTAGTTTTCAATCATGGCTGCAGGTTTTTAATTTCGATTCTCGCGTCTGGTTTAAAACGGGACATTCCTTTTTTCGTTGGTATGCCAAGTTTAATTACGTGGGAGAATTTTGGAAGTATACGGGTTCAAAGTTAATCCACCTGGGTTCTGCAATATAAAAATTATGACTATATACAGGCGCACCACCACGTTTGTGCCATGTAGATGTTTCTAAAAGCACAGATTTTTGGAGATGGCTTCATCCCGATAACATGCATCTTGATGTCTACCCTTCCTAGCTAGGTATCGTATTATCAATAAAGAATAAGAATTTTAAAAGGCCTATATATGTGTGTGTGTACACTCTTCTTTCTGATGAACGGATTAGTTGCCAACCGAGGGCCGTTTTTAATGTCCTCGGCGCCTAAGGCACTTCAGATTTGTATGTCCGCCCCACTATTTCCAGAGTACCCACTCTTTGAGTTCTTACCTTACCAGTTTGGATTTGGAAGAGATTTTCCTTTAACTTCCTTACTCCCCCCCTTATTCATTTTGCTCTTTGGAGAGTCTTTCCATTATCCACCACCTATAAACCCACCTTGTCCCGGACTGGCAGCCGGCAGCTAAATGGAAGGGATAGTGGCACGGTTTGGCAACTTTTGTTCATTTCTTACCTTTACTGAATACTCATCCACCATGTTGCAAATTAGTACAGCAAATTAATGAAATTGTTTGCAATTAATTAGGGAATATATTATTGTATGAACTGTTTTCAACTTGTTAATTATAATCTTTTTCATCGCTTATCGCTTTACTATCTTTTACTTTTAGGCATCTTTGTTCTTTGTTGAGTAACTGCCGTTGTAACTACTTGTACAACAAAGGATTTCTTCGAATTTTTATAATTACAAAATAACAAATCAAATAATCATTGTAATCAAGTTCCAATATAATGTCATTTTGAGAGCATAGCAACATCAAACTATTAAGCTTTTCCGTAGTAGATCTCATTTCAGTCTTTACTCTATTAAGGGCAGAAAAGCTTCTCTCTGCTATACAATTTGTCACAGAAAGAGTCAAGTAAATTCTCATTGCGTCTTCTTTACTTACATAAGGTACTTTCCAACTTATTTTTCTTGATGTAGGAAGAGATTCCTCTTGTTATTTTTTCCACCTTCATAAACATTTTGAAATGCTGACACTCTTGCACAAACCATTCTTCATCGATGTCTTAAGGGTAGCTTTGAACCAAATATTTCACCTTTTTTTCTTATTTTCTTGCTCCTTTTCATGAAGATTTCTGAATATCTGGAATTTTTTGTTAAGAACTTTGCAGCAATCCATTCTTTTGTTTAATTGTGTTACAAGATTGTCAATAATTGGTAAGAAAATTCCAGCTCGAAATTTCTCTCTAAATTGTTCACCCAAAATATGGGTCTCTTTTCTCATAAGAAAAAAACATCCTTTTTCTGATTTTTTTCAAAGCTGGTCTCAAACACGTTAGCTAGTTGCAATGCTCTTGCCTCGTAATCATCTAAGTCGTATCTTTTTACATATAAAAGCAAAGATAACGTCTGTAACTCTTTTCTAGCGCCAAGGAGATCAAGCTCTTCCTTCTGTAGTATCCCACTGGTTTTGTCCACCCATAATAAGATTTCGTCTCAAATCACCGTTAACAAAGTAGTCTGAAAACTTTCTAATGTTTTGCAGAATCCTTCAGCTGTGACTCGCGTGTCAGGTGTCTGAGTATTGCCTTCAATTAAATTTCCAAGGGCGTTCTTGATTTCGTTACAACTTGTAACTTGAGCTCTGAGAACATCTGCCCTTGCAGGCCATCTAATTTCAGTCAACGATTTCAACATAAGAAATCTATGTTTGGTTTTCAGCTTCTGTTCTTGGCTTCTTTGCACATGATCTCTTCATACATTCAATCTATGAGTAGATGACGAAAAAAAACTGTAAATCCCTTGTATAAGAGAAAAGAATACAATAACTTCAGTGCAGGCTTATTCAGCAGCAAAACAACCAGTTCGGCTTAAGGAATGTGCTGCACATGGTAGAAACTCAGCAAGGACATTTTTTTTCTGGTATTCTCGACTGAAGACATAAGTACACTGCCGACATGTTTGAAGCATTGTCATAACTTTGGTCCAGACAGTTTTTTAAATATATTTCAAGTTCTTCAAGTAAGTTGAGAGCTGCTGCTTCCATACCTTGAGTGTTATGAGAGACGTCTGATAGCACTCATACAAGGTGTTCATTGGCGCAGGCTTTGCTGACAGAAATGTATCGAAGTGCTATAGCCAACTGGTTGGTACTGGAAGCGTCAGATGTAGAGCCAATAACGAGAGAAAAGTAACTTGTGATTTTGATCTATTTTAAAATTTCTTGCAAGACTCTGTCATCCATTATTACATATATGAACTCGCTACAAATGTCAGACGACAGAAAAGATGTTTTCCCTTTATTTTTGTTACTATATTTTGTCAGATGTTGGGCTAGAAAAGGATCAAACTTACTTATGATCCGTTTGTACTAAAGATATGATCCGTTTGTACTAAAGAAAAAGTATGACGATAGCGTGAAACTAAGAAAAGCCCGTTTGATGTAGATCCAAGATTTCTGTCGTCGCCCCTGAATGGAAGGTCTCTTGCCGACAAAAATTTTACAACAGAAACTCTAATAAGGAGTCCTTTTTCTTAACATAAAAGTCGACCTTAACATTTGCCCTATGATTGTCTGACCTCTCATGCTGCAAAGCAAACAAAATAGTTCTTCCAATCATTACAGCCAGTTCTAAAGTCTCTTGTTTTCCCACAGGCTGGTTGAAAAGGCAATAGAAATGAAATACATGGCCTTTCGATTTTGAATAGAGGAGCTAGTCCCTCTTATGCTTCTCTCCACTCGGTAGCTCACCAAAAATGATTTTGTTGAAAGTTTACTCTTAATTTTGACGCCTCCATAACAATGTTCAGAAGTAGAAATATCTGCTTCTAAGTCTTGATTTAAATTTTAGTTAAGTATTTTGGATACCTGTGTATTTTCTTTTATATTTCATGTACCCGGGTCCTCCAGCACGAAGTCACTGTCAAGAAAAATGTAAAGTGTTATATCTTAGTAGTAGAGTCGGTGACAAACTGAGTCTGAGACGTTATCCTTGATTATTTTTTTTATTCTACGACCGGCTGTGGCATTTCTTCCATCATTCGATGAGCAGCCCAGTATAAGGATGAATAGGTATAAAAACAAGAGGAAAGTCATTTCATTAGCGCGTGCACTCACACACAAACAATCCATGCATGACTCGCTAGGGGGTAGTACCTTCACTGTAATTAAAAAAAAATTTTCATCCCTTTTCGCCCTCCAATTTCTTGAGTCCCCAAATCTTTTGCGTTCTAGACACGTGTCTAGAGTGCCTTAGCAAAAAAGCGACCCTGCATCATTCACAATATGTGTAAAATGATTTTGGTTTCTTCGGAACTTAGACAACATAAGAAATGCCTATCAATATGAACCCAAAAATAGAAATTTATACTATTCTAAATTTCCGATTTTAGGAGTGTTATTGTCTGTTAGTAATCAACCGTAAAAATGCGTAATATATGTAATTCTTGCACAGCAAGAAAATGAATTAAGTAACAAATTAAATGTAAACCTTTAAAAGAACGGATATATTGTTTAAAATATTTAACCTTTAGAAAATAAATAAATTCATTGCTATAATTGCATAAAGGTTAAATAAAAAAAAAAAAAAAAAAAAAAACTATTGGAGACAAATTTGTACGAATTCGAAAAGAATAAATTTGATAAGAAACCCATTTTGAACCATGCATTAATAAAAGAAATTTTAAAATTTAAATTTTGAAATGAATCAAAAATTTAAATTCCTTATAAATACATATTAAATACTGCTAAATATTTAGAAATATGGTGGGTACTCTTTACAAACAACATATTATGAAATAAAAAAAAAGCCCCGCATCAATTTATCAAAATTTAATTAAAGAGTAAAGATTAGAGAAGGATTCTTAAAATTAAAAATATTGAAGATAAGAATAAGCATATTCATTAATTATTGAACCTACTGAGGCAGTTAAAAAATGCTAAGAAATTTTTGGTCGAAAGCATTTGTTATTTATTAATAAAGGATCATGTCATGCATAAAGTTCCTTTGAAGAACAAACTGTAAGTTATTAGGAACAGTAAGTTTTTTTTATCAAGATTTTTCAGGCCTTTGAAAATGGCATTAATTATTTTTTATTCGTTTAAATAAATTTTTCGTAATTTATAATAACGAGGCTTAAATTATATTTTTTATCAATAGATGGCAGCACAAGTTAGAATGAATGTTTGGTGAAGTGTGTTGCAACACTCGCAGATGGCACGTTGTTCATTTTTCACTTTTTAAAAAAATAAGATAATTTTTTTTTGAAAAAAAGGTTGAAAATAATTAATGTTTAAACATTGTATAAATTTTGAAAGCAAAGTATCATTCAGTACATGCTTATCTTCTTTGTATTTATTTAAGTTATCCACGAGGTTAAATAAAAAAAATGAATGTTATCAAAATGTTTTTAATGCTAAGGTTTTGAATCATTATGTCCCTTTTTGAATTGTATATATTATTGTTTCATACACATCTTGTACCCTTTATGAAATAATATAAGTAGATATAACTGTAATATAAGTACTCATTAAGTACATATAACTGCCAAAAATATGTAATTTTATATTTATAAATTTGAACAGTGAATTTCTTTTTTATTCATACAGTAATTTTGTACTCAGAGTAATAATGTAGAATAGAGAACTGAAACCAGGTACAGAAATTGAGAAATGTATTAAATGTTATAAACATCACTTCCCTACATGAGCGAAAAAAATATCATAAAATCATTTCACAATAAATTAAAAACAAACATGCAACGATATGAGCTGCAAAGTCCTTGTCTCACTTGAGCAGTCAGTAAAACAGAGAGCGATTAAGAAAGAGCTTGTATTGTAAATATTGCTTATATTATGGTCAAATTAGTCGTTTTATTTATTATTGGTGGTACTTATTTTTAGTTTTTCGTGTTGTGATTTATTTATGCTCTATTATTTTTACTTCTTTCAAGGAACCCAAGCTTCTTTCCTGATAGAAATATGCTAAAAATGGAAACAAATTGCTTTTTGTTTTGTATATAACGGTGTTCTTTGTTGCAACTGAAAGGAAATATTTATGATGTGAGCGGATGAAATTAATTGCACTTCCTTCTAAAGTGAATATATCCCCAACCACCATTGCAACTGACTCAGATTTAACTTGGACCAGGACGAATTATAAGTTTATTTTCCTTCTAACGAGTTCTTAGTTGCAACCTGCATTTACTTCCCATTCCTAATAAATAAATAATTATTCCTTTTACCTCAAGTCGTGGCTTACTTTTGTTGCATCACTGAAATTAAGAGGTTGTAAATTATATGTATATACACACACACACACAATATCAATAATAACAATAATAACACACAATGTCAATAATAACACACACACACAAATTCATTTCAGCCATCATAATTTTAATTTGAAATTAAATTGGCAGTATTGCCTTATTTCCTCTAGATTCCATCTGACTAACCCTAAGCACCAGTACTCTATTGTGATTTCAAGTACAATAGGAAACTGATAAAATCAAAAGACAGTTGGAAGGGGGAGGCACTCACCTCTGGAATGAGAGTGTCTGTTCTTGCGTCTCTTGATGAAGCAGATGACGAGGACGATGTTGAGCGCGAGGAGTAAGGACCCCACCACCGACACCACCACCAACAGCAAGCGGGGAAGCTCGGCATTATTGTCACTTAGGGCATCTAAACTGGCACCGGTGGGAGTGGACTGGCCAGGTTTCCATTCTAGAAGAAGAATAACAAGATTACAATCATGGTTGATAATATTGTAATTTCTACTGGAATTTAGATTTAGATTCTTGAAGAATTATTGTGGACAATGGACAACGTAGAGTTTTGTTGTTAGTACGCAATGATTTATAACAATAAGTTGACGAAGACTTTAGTCAATCTTATGTAGTAGTACCTCCTAATAAGTGGACATTCTACCAACAAGATATTTAGTCCTTTAAATTGAGGTATTTCCTAAAATGAGGTATTTACATATAGTATTCAAAGGAACAGGGACAAACAGAATTGTCCCTCAAACAGAGTGTCCCTTACTAGAGGTACTATTGAATATACAGCCGGACTTCTATGGGATATCCGGCAGCATATAAGAAGAATTAATGCTTAGTTGGGAAAAATATCAGAATTTCAAATCTTTTCTTTCGAATATCCTTTCCCCATAACCCTTTTTGGGATCGTTTTCTTTCATCTTTTTCATCTTAAAAGTCGCGATCTTCTGTTACTCAATTCAAGTTTTTGGCTTCAATCAATTTGAATCTGTTTGCGAATTAATATTTAGCTTTCCATTGGCTATTGTCACATTTAAATTGATTACCATTAGCAGACGCAACCAATATATTGTGGCTGTTACTCAAGAAAACCAAAATCCCCGAATACTTAAATTATCATTGTCTTTTCCGGCAAAGAAATAACGAAAATTACATCATTTTTGGAGACTATTTTAGGTAAAGGTTATATATATATATATATATATCTATTAAACTTTATTTCGGAATGATTCTCCTCACCTAGCGGAGAATTTAAACGCGTGAAATAATGTTAATCAGTTGTTAAATGTTTTGAATTTGTAGCCATTTTGAAGTTGAATATAATAATTTTCATAAAAGAAAATAATTCACAATTCTTACTTTTCTGTAATTTTTTTTATCTTGCTATAGATTATAAAACATCTTTGAGGTTGAAATTGTTTAAGTATAGAGTAATCTCAAAGTACGTACTTGAAATTACTTAAGTAAAGTTCTGAAGGCATAAGGAAAATCTTTTTTTTTAAAAAAAAAGACATGTGGATTAAATTAATCGATTTTATGCATAATGTTTCATGTACTTTTAATATTTTTATTCAAAAGTTTTTCCAATACTGAAAGTGACAGGTGAACGCTTTCGTCACTTTATTTTAATTTCAATGCTAAGAAAAGGGGTGTCTTTGAGATTAAAGAGCGGGTCGCCTTATGTCTATTTTTTCACCGAAATAGAAAAAGATAAAGGAAAAAAAAAAAAAAAATAAATAAAAAAAATCTCAGATTAACGTTTCATTCTATCATTCCTTTAATTTGTTTCTTTGATAGTTCAGAAAACTAGATCTCTCTAAATTTCCTTAACATACAATGTGATCCAAAACTCTGAAAAAAAGGAAAAGTAAATGTCAGGGTTTGGAGGGGAAAAAAATAGTGATATGTGAAGCTTGATTAAGAAGTAGTGCCTTTATAGCCATAACTTTTTTTTTTTATTTGAAACCTTCTTTTCTTGTTCCTAAAATGTACACGCGTCCTTTCCGTAACGCAGTTGTTTTTTTTCTTCCCAGGTGGCATTGGTGTA
>BMAW01027963.1:1173506-1215463 GCA_019974015.1 Nephila pilipes
TTGAGAGCTGAAGAGTCCCACGGAGAGGTAGATAGAGCGAGACGTCATTCACCCGACTTCATCCCCACAATCTTTCACCTCTTCCTTGATCAAATGCACTTTGAAGAAATCACTGTTGTTCCGACGGTTAGGTGAAAGTGCCAATAAAGCCTGGTATCGACAACAATCATCGAATTCTTCTCCGACGCGCTGCTGACTAGTAATGGCAATTATGAAAAGAGATGGGAAACCATTGAACAGTGAATAGTGCATTATATAAAGGATAGAGACTTCGATTTAAGGTACACTGTGGTGGAGAGCCGTAACGAAGCACACATTGCATTTGTCATTTGCCATGCAAAGTAACATTATTGTAAGGTGTTACTATTTTTACAGTGCTTGTTGGCACTTTTGTTCTCCTGAATGTCTATCAAATCTTTGCTCGTTCTTTCCACCTCAGGAACTTTGTGGGGAATTAATTTGGTCACTCCTCTTCAAAACCACGGGATGCAGTATTTCCCTGGATTGGATGGTTGAAATTATTATTTGAGATGTTGGTCCCAAGTATTATATCGACTGGAAAAAGAAATAGCCCCCATAAGAATGAGACATCTGATGTAGATGTATTTTGAGTTCTCAGGTCTTGAGTTCTCAGGTTCTGACTTCTTTAAGGTCAAGACTTGAATTTAACCTCAAAGTTCATGTGACGCAGAAATGTCTTATGATCTTTGCCAAGGGTCGCAGCAGCGTTTCAATCTGTATCTTTGCCGGAATTTAAGATTAGCTACAAACTAAATCGATTGCTTACGTTTCGTTGCTGCAAGCGCTGTTGTTTGCGTGTAACAGTACGAAATTTTGAAATCCGAATAGTTTTGGGAACCAATGACCTTTCATATGCAGTTACAGATTATCGATCATTTCTTGCCTGTCATTCCCCTGTAATGTGTACTATTTTAAGAAATGTGTCACGTTTACTAGATACGTTCCCTTATGACTCCTGTTTGCTTTGGAACTTTTTCCATTTCTTCAGCAGAATTATGAGGAAAACTTGCATAAAAATACCAGTTGCCTCATTTTAATGTCATAAGTCACTTTAAAGAGTCACCAAGATTATGACTATTATTTCTTGTGCGACATTTCAAGACCTTTCTATCATTATTATAACAAATTAGATAACATTTAAATTAAACAGAAACAGAATAAAGTGTCTCTTCGACTTAGATAGAGTTCCGTTTCAACTAACAGGTTGTAAGTCGGATATATATTTTTCAACAGAAAGGCGAAAGAGTGCAGATTACGAAACTTCTTTCCTTACGTAGAAAATAACTCCTTATTATAAATAATAATTAAAATTAAACTTAATTGGTATTTGTATAATTTTGAATTAATTAAAACTATTTTCCCAGTAATCAAAGAGTGAAGCTCGCCGGAAGTGGGGAAATTACCACTCCTCTTTCCCCCCCTCCAGATTAGCAAGAAGTTACCTTTCTTCCCGGTGTCTTGCGCTGAACTGAATTTATTAGGGGTTGGCGAGCAAGGGATGGTGTTAAGTGAAATGCTATGATTGAACTTTATTGTCTCATTGCAGGTGTCTGTAAATTAGCACGCGAACATGTGTAGCTATTGAGGAGGGGAGGTTTGCGGAGGTGAAGTCTTAAGATAATTTTGATTAAGACTTTAAACTGATGGAAAGACATCCTTGGCAAACGATTTCGTTTGTGTTGAAAAACCTGAGTTCGTTTGATACGCTTTGGTTGAATGGTAGAAAAAATGAAATTAAATTTTTAACTCTTTTCAATCAAATGGATCTTAAAAATTGTACATAAAACACAAAACTTATTGTATATAACGTGAAAAATTCATAATATATACTTTACTGTACTGGGACATTGGTCCTGGGAACTTTAAGATCTTATCAGTGAAGTTATCTTTCTTTATTTACTTTTTTAAATTTATTTATTGTGGTAGTAAGTTGAGGAAAAAAGGGGTACAAAAATAAAACATCTCATTCCAAAATAAATGGACTATGTCATTATTTTTTTTCATAGATTCGGAAATTTAATAAGCCATTCTCTCTCTCTCTCTAGCTTTTCTTTTTGAATACGAATTATCAAATATACATTTGTATATTTTTCTTCTTTAAAATTCTCACTAGCATTTGAAAATTACTCCTTATTCACAAATGTGGTTGGATTTATTAAAAAAGAATACGCAGAAATAAAGTCATTTCCCTCCTTAAAAGAAAACTAAATCTTTATTCTGATCACTGAAGAAATTCTTGTTGAAATGAACCCTCCCCAAAAAGAACCAAATCAGAACAGAGCAGTTTGATGTATTCTTTAAAATGCTGCTGTTGCCAGAAAGTACAGCTTACCATGAAAGAATCATCAGAATCAAATGAAATTTAATGCAGAAACGACTTGTACTGATACAAATAAATGATGAAATTTTCAAAACAAAAGAAACAAATTAAGCGTCCGAAATCAGTATTTGGTGCAGCCACCATGCGCTGCAATAAGTGCTGCTATACGACGTGGCATGGAGTCAAACAGATGTTGAATATCTGCTTGAGGAAGAGAATTCCATATCGCTTGTATGCGCAACCAAAGTTCGTCTTTGGAAACTGCAGGACGCGGATCACGAGCGAGACGCCGACCAACCATATCCCACACGTGCTCAATAGGCGACATATCCGGTGAATAAGCAGGCCAAGGAAGAAGTTGCATGCGTTGTGCTGAACAGAAGTCTCGAACAGTCCGCGCAACATGTGGGCGTGCATTATCCTGCTGAAAGATAGCTCCAGGGATGCCTTGAAGGAAAGGAACGACTTCGGGCTGTAGCACTTCACGGACGTACCTGTTGCTACTGAGATTACCCTCAATTCGTATCAAATTGGATCGTCCATGATACGAAATCGCACCCCAGACCATAACTCCGGGTGTTCGACCACTATGTCGTTCAATAATACACTCAGGAAGGCAGCGTTGACCGGCATAACGTCTAACACGAACACGGCCATCATGGGTCCACAAATTGAAGCGTGATTCATCTGAAAAGACAACTTGGTGCCAATCAGCTCGCCTGTCTCTGTGCTCAAGAGCCCACTGCCGACGCAGCCGTCGATGATTCGCCGTGAGGGGAATCCTGTATAAAGGCACCCTTGCACGCAATCCACGGCGCAGCAGACGACGACGAATTGACGAAGCCGACAATTGTACACCTGTAGCAGTAGACCAACGTGCTGCCAGCTGCCTGGAGGAAGCTGTGCGATCATTCATCGCCATGCGGAGCAGGTGTCGATCATCGCGCTCTGACGTCACCTTCTGTCGTCCAGTGCCTGTTTTTCGAGTTGTTCGGTGCTCATCGGTCCACTGCTTCCAAACTCGCATCACTGTGGAACTGTTCCGCTGCATACGAGCTGCTATTGCGCGATAGGAAAATCCTCCTTCTCGAAGGCCGATTATCCTCCCTCGTTCAAACTCCGTAAGTTGCTTGAATTTCTTATTCTTCCGTCGTGGAGGCATACTCAGGTCTCACTAAACGTTTGCCACTAACAAATAATCATAGACTTTTTTCAACGTCCCGCTACAGCACTTTATTTATACGCTTTCAGCATCAATTCAGAGGGGGCTGCGCGCGCCGCGCACGCGCGATGGCTCTGAAACTTTATTAATTTGCATAATATCCTATAATTGACATTTGCTGCGAATTTCATTTGATTCTGATGATTCCTTCATGGTGTTGCATTTTCTACAAACAGCAGTTTAATTTTATCAAATCAGGGTGTTTATAGTACATTAGTTTTAATAAACTGCTACTATATTATAAGTAAAACTTTGAATGTTAATTTTAGACAAAAATAAAAAAAAATCCTTAAAACTGTTTCTATACTGCTTTGAGATATATTTAATCGGCTGATATTTTTCTAGCAACTGGGACTGAGTTCGTTATCATTAATGATTAAATTCAATAGACAATCGTTTTGTATAATTCCTTTCTAATTACAATTCAAACTGAATTTTTCAATGTTATATAACTTAGAAAAGAAAAATTACAAGGGAATGTACTACGAACGAAGTTTAGTTGTTCGATTTCATCACTTTCATCCGCATTCCACCCTTCAGAGAATATATTTTATGGTTATTTATTCCTTTCAAAGCTATCGTTAGGGGTTTAGGGAGAGAAAAATTACAACAAAAATGGTAAAAATATCGAAGTCTTCCCTTCGAATAATTACGGATGGAATTTGAAACTTTGCTTTTGTTCTTTAAAAATTGCTAATAAATCGAGACTTAGAAATGATGTCGAATGTCTCGAGAATGAATAATACATTGGGCTTCTGACATTCGATGGAAGTGCCTATTTTTAGTTTTCATTAATGCCAAATGTGGAATAAATATGAATATCTCTGCATCTTTTAATGAGAGAAGGCATTCGAAAAGTGGGAACAGAAATATTAGAATAAATGAAACAAAAGTAGCCTCTTATGAGTTTGTGATAATGGTTTTGGAGATGAAGATTAAAATCTGTAGAAACGATGAAATCCGATATCTCTACGTATCGTTTTAAAAGAAACTGGAATAAGAGCTATAGAATAATAAAAAACACCTTTAAGCGATGAATTAGAACGCAGCGAAGTCTCGAAAAGTATACTAATAGAAACAAAGCAGAAAAACTTTGACTTAATCTTTATACGAAGTAGAATTCTTTTATAAATATTATACAACCGAAAAAAGTATACAAAAGATTAAATGTCACAAATGGATAAGGTAGAGAGAATGGATTAAATAAATTATATTTCATAGATTAAAATTTAGATGTTGATTTTTGCATTATAAAACGTGAACAAGTCAATTATAGCTTTGCAAATGGTGAATGTAGTTGCAGAAACAGTTACATGTGTACTTCCTTTATTATCTGGCACTTCATAATTCCGGCCCTAGTAATCCGGCGGTTTTATACCGGCTGACAGACTAATCATAGAAAATTATTTTATGTTTTCTATTTCAACAGAATAATGTAGGATATCAATACAAAACAGTAAATTTTTTGTTGTTTTAGTTATTTTGCGTGTTTTGCATTTAATTTTCGTGTATTGTATTAAATTGTATACAATATTATACATAGCTTTTTTTCTGTTTGAATGCGTTTCTAGTACTTCGGCGGTGATCTTGTTCAATATGTGCCTGATTACCGAAAGGGTACTGTAATACATTAATAAGCACTAAGGGAAATTATGATACTAAACATATGCTACGAAACTGTAAGAAAAACAAATTGAAATTCGCTTTTCTATTTTCATTTTCATTAATGATTGCATTTTTTTCTGAAATTTCTCGAAAAAGTAGAATTATGTAAAATGAATATTAATTTGGGTAAAGTAAGCATACTTCCAAGCCCCATGCTTACAAAAGCGATTACTAAGATGAGAATAAAATACCTTTTCAAATTCCTAATGTATTTTATTTTCACAAGAAAACATTCTAAGACGTTGGCAATGTTAACAACAAAAAGAATAAAAACAGACAATTCTGCTGTAAAACTCAATTAAATTAAATATTAAAATAAGAGCAATCGATGAATTATTCAAGCATACAATAATATTCTGTTCGGAAATCAAAATAAAAGCAAACGATAAAATATTATTTTAAATATATCTTGACAATGTAAATATACCTTAAGTAAATTAAATTTAATTATTATAATCATAATGTATTATAATGTCAATCTTTAGAACCCAATATCATGTATCCTTTATTTTTAGCCACTCATTATTGTTGACGCCATTTTATCAAACAACAACACGTTAGTACATATTAATAAATGTAATGATATTTACTAAACCATTTTATGATATATCTGATGCATCTTATTACAGAAAAAATCGTATCAAAATGATAACTCTAATCATGTCGTTTATCTGTACTATTTTATTGCATCAACAAGTATATTCATTTATTATTGATGAGGATAAATTTTGTATTCCTTTGTTTGGAAAATGTAATAAACAATTCCAGAGAATTCATTCATTTCATTTTGTGCAATTGTCATTCATTGCAAATTTCTAACTTTTGAAAAATTTCGAATTTCTTAGAGGAAAAAACCTTACGCGCTGCGTGAAATAGTATACGTCAGACCTGCTACATTCAAAATATTACATCAGTTTTGGAGACACATTTTTAAGAAATAATTTCATAATCAAACGATATGTTGCATCGAATTGAAAGAATATATTGATAAGCACTTATTTAAAAACTATGATGTAATATATTACCATACGAAACATAAAAGCTATGATATATTATGTTTCAGTTTTTTTTTGCAGTCATATTTACTATACCATATTATGATATATATAATAAATTGAATTATAGAAAAAATTGTATAAAAATAAAATTATGTCGTTCATCTTCATGATTTTAATAATGAAACGCGAGTATTTATTTAATAATTTTGCGCTAACTTTCTCAAAAACTTCAAAAAACTGTTGCAGAGAAATAATCATGTTTATATTAATTATTTTTATGTTATTATTATTAACTGCATGTTTTTTATTTCTGATAATGTTCGAGTTTTTTTTAATCGGTTTGATACAATATGTTTTATCAGTTTTGGAAACACATTAAAATTTTTTTTTAAGTTATAGATTCACCGATATTGCTTCTCTAAATTTGATTTTGTTGTATATATATATATAAACACCTACTAGAACATATTTAAAAAAATTTAAATATATGTATATGTATATTTCTTTCAGCGAGAGTTTAATTAAAGATTTTATGTCTCTAAGCATTAGTATTAAAATTAAAAATATTGAAATTATTCTTCATAAAAATACTACTGTAAATCTCTGCTATAGTCGTAGTTATACTGCTATTACAGATATACAAGGTTGTCGAATTTAAAATTTTCTAACACAGAGGGCGCGTAAGATATTGTATGAATCTTAATGGTATGAAATTTGGATAGCAGACGTTTTCAGTTCATGCGCTCGAGATATTTATTAAGATATAAAAAAAGTAGTACAAGAAGTAACTGATAGGTGGCTCTGCAGATTTTTTGGTTCTCTACAACCTTTCCGATCATAAAGGCGAGTTCAGAAAGTTGTTAAGTAAATCTTCATTAATTCGATGAACATGTAGAAAAATGTAGTCTTTCAGATGTGTCACGGTTGCGGGTTGTTTCTCCATAAAACTTTTATCCTCCTTTAAGAATTAAGATCTGCCCCTTTAAAAATTTCCATAATCAAAAGACGCAAGAGCTTAGATCAGACGAGCGAGGAGGCCAAGCTGGAAAACGACTGCAATTCATCCATACACAAGTTCGTTGTAAAGCTATGTTTTCCTAGGAAAGAAGAACCGTTATCTGGGGGCCGCAACATTCCGGTAGAGGATGCCACAAAAACTATGTTAACTAGATGGCGTGGTCTCTTCCTGAGAGTTGAATGCCAGGAAACCATGTCACTGGTTAGTATATAACGGCCACTAGATAACAGAGCAGATTTCTTAGCAAATCGTGGCTTAACAGCTGTTGAAAGTTTGCCGAAACACGGTGGCATGCTGCAGAGCTGGAATCATAAATGCTGTTATGCATACATATATGAAATACTGCTTTTTTCGGCACGTGTTCGTGGAATTAATGTGGACTTCTTGCATTCCGCTGCAGAACACACTATTTTGTGATTAGAAAGGATCGTGAAGAATCAAGGGACACTTTTAACATCTGCAGGACGTTTTGTCACGATGCAACATCACCTATCGTGACTTCTGGGACTATTTTTTTAATAAACCTCAAGCGCATGACTTGTTATCCAAATTTCATATCATTATAATCCACACAACACCCTGTACAATCCTCTGAGTTGTGAAAGTTCAACTTCGACAACCCTGTATCACTACTATGGATAGGTATTCACTGCTATTAATTAATGGAACTTTGTCAATTTGGTTTATCTAAATGAATTTTAAAATAATTTATTTCATTATTTTCGTTGTATTTATTGCATAGAAAAACAGACACTGCAGTAGTTGTTTTTGATACAGAATTCATTTTTTAAAACATAAGAATAAGACGAAAGTTTACAAGGAAAGTTAATTTAGTACCAATTTTGGTTGTTGTGGTTTGCTTGTACATTTTTAAAATACTTAACTTATTGATTTTGACTAATAGTCATTTAAAAAGAGAATTTGAAATAACTAAATAGAATAAAATTCAAATTAGAGAGATTAGTTTACTACGTACAAGATGTCGAACTTCAGCATTCTTTTCTCAAAAAATGTCCTTCGATAAATCAGTCGGAGAGGAAAGCAAGATCGCTATATTTTAATGTTATATATCATTAAAAAAAACAAAGAACGAAATATTTAATAATAAGTATAACATTTCTGTAAAATTATTCCATTCAGTATTGTTAACTTTCGAAGTTGTACGAAATTAATTGATCAAAGATGATCGGCTAATAGCTTTATGTACCAGTTTCTGGTGATGCACTGCACAAGCGACAGTATGCCATCGAAGCAAATCATAAGGAATTATAGAGGTGAAATGTAAGAAAGGAGATAAGATCAAGCGTCTGATAATTTAATTAAAGTTCCTAAAACACGATTTAAACAGAATGCATACTAAGAATGCTACATCCTGGCATCATTATCTAATTTTTGAGCCATCAGAACTAGTTCCCATAACCAAGAGTCGTTCAAAAATTTAGACAGTCATATTAGTTAAATCATGTTCATTCTTGTTATGAATTATCCACAGTCAATATTAATATTATGAATGAGGAGCAGAACTCTTCACGCGTCCTTAACAATAGAATATTAGCAAAAATTACTTATCTGAAATTTTTCTAAAGGTGGGTCTGCTGTAAGAACGAATCCGACTAAATATCCGTCCTCAGATGCTCAATTTACACTAAACGTCGAATGTTATAATCTCTTTCAGTGTAAGATCACGTCTCTAATCGCGTTGTTCAAATCTCCGATCTCTCTCTTTCCTTCTGCTACTACTGCTGATTCCTCCAGGCTCTATCCAAACTCCAATATCTATTCACTACACTTCAATTTATGTAGAATTATTCTGATTTACATAAATTCACAAGTCAAGGCTCCCGAATTAAATAACTTAATAGAAATGTCCATAAGGTAAATTGAAGTGAAATATACATGTGAACTCCGTCACAAGAAGACTAAAAATATTGCATTAGATTACGTATATTCACTACCCAAATTACAAAATTAATTTTAACTTTACACATAATATTAATGCAAAACTTATTGGACATTTATAAATCGACCTGGACGAGAAGAGCTTTGACTCCACTTTTTCAATAGAGGCGCTCATTTCCTCACGAGTAATAAGGGAGGGGAAAAAGCGTATGATATTGCGCTGGTTGTGTGGGTGGCGTTAACTAATAGAATATCATTTCCATTTACAAGATATTTTTAATTAATTTAAATATTACTAATTATATTTACAATAAAATAAAGTGTTTGTTGCACTTACATTTGCAATACAAATGTAACTTGCTTTGAAGATGCTAGTTGGACTCTAGAATAAGTATTTGCTATGGTTACAGTGTCTTGCAATACATATGATCTGATTAAATGCTTTGGAGAAATCTGAACTACTTGCACTACGAAGTTTCTTATGTGGAATAAAGTTGGTCACACCTCTTCAAAACACGGGCCAGAATTTTCCGGTTGAAATATCTAGAGCCAATAGCTGAAATAATTATTTTATCTATTGGCCATTGGTCACCTTAATCGGTGGGAATGGAAATGATACTCCGTCTGTTGTACGGTCTGCTTGGGTTCCCAGGAGATCAGTTTTTTTTTGGTCAAGCTTGGATCTCAAAGTTCATGAGGAATAGAAATGTCGCTTAACCTTTCACACGGGCATAGTTGTATTATTCAGACGTAATTAGCATCACTTACGAGATTATATATTAAGTGTGATCGCCGCAGTAGGATGTAGTCCACATACTAAAATCGATATATATATTTTTTTATATATACCAAAAATGAGGTAGAAGAAAAATCAAATTCTACGTGATATGGGGGAAACCAAATATTTTCACGAGGGGGACGATCTATATCTTACGCCATATCATAAACTCATATGATAATATAATTCGTATAAAAGATAAATATAATACATTATATTTTACGTAATGTTTATCTTTTATTTTTTTCGATTAAAATCGCATTCTTCATTTAATCATTTCCTATTATGATTCAAGCATTTAATCCTCCTCTCATTCTTTTTCAAATGAAGAAATGAACTTTTGCATTACTTTATTTAGTCGTTTACTTCTCAATGATAAAACTCCCGAATATTTATTTAATGTATTTAAAATAAATATTCAAAAGGAATTATGAACATAAGAAAAAAACTTACTTGTTTAATTTTAGAAGTTCACAAATAATTTCAGCCACCACACTGCTTAAGAAAAAACACTTCTGCACAGCTCTATTTCTTACGACTACTCTCTGGTTTACATTTGCTATTTTATCTCTCCCCCGATCCTCGATGCCGATATATATCCATTAAATCTCTTTTCTACGAATAGGGCTGAGAATGAGGAGAGTTTGCTCAACCCTCCTAACGAACCATCCCTCACATTCGAGTGCAGAAAACAACGAAATCGCAAGGAGACGGAAGTCTCGATATATATACACCGGGTATTGACACAGAGCCCGGGAAAACTGCGCTTGACTTAACAGCAACCGTGTTGTTCTTATGCGCCCTCTCTGTTTGTGTTTCTGCTTTTATTCAAACGGTTTTCTTTATCACTCGGTTTTGTTTTTAAGCTCCGCGAGAACTTGATTTGTCTTTATTATCTAAATAAGTATTGTTTAGATGATGTTCATCTTTTGATGAACGAAGATCACTGTTAAATATTTGAGAGGATTTCAAGGATAGGGATGTTATTGACATATTACAGAAAATGTCAACATTTCAGAATTTTTTTTACTGCTTTGGCGTACTTGTTTGAATAATTTGTGTGAAAAACAACGAAATAAGAATTCCTCTACGTAATGTTGAAATCATTTGGTAGAGGGCGCTTTTGTAAGCCCGAGAATGTTAGGGTGTGGTCGTTTGTTTCTTCCCATTCTTAAGGAATGAAAGGCATGAGCTCCCAAGGTTTGTTCTTTTTGGAGTGAATACCTCTGTGAAATATGAAATGGTAGAAAAACAAATACTTTAATTAGTACACAGCAAGAGCTTTTATTGTACGTGGAGTGCCCTCCTGGATTCCTAGATTGTCTGATTCAGATGAACTTTACAACAAGGGTTGAAGATTTTTCGAAATGTGCCAAAATCGCCAAACTGAGCTAATAACATTAAAATGTGGCAGTTGACCAATAGAAGCTAGGTAATATACGATGACATATAAAAGAGTCTTAGAAGTAGAGTTGTGAGGTTTTTATTCATCCGCTACATAAAATAGTCCTAAATGCGGTCGGTTTCTACAATTCCTTCTCTGATTGTAGCCCACAGTATCTGTGGCCAAAGTAGTCTAGTAGTCATGGCCTCGGAATTCCGGTCGGCGTTGTTTTCGTCGAATCGTGAGTTCAAGCCCTGACACCACTAAAGGTCTGCCTAGTTGAGGGGCTGTTGAAGGTTTAATCTAGTAGAGGTTCCAGGTCCTCCCATATGTGTGATGTGGAAGTTTGGAGAGGGAGGGGACAGCTCAAGTGACGTCCTCGTCATTTGACCTTGGTTCAAAAGTACGAGGTCCGTCGCCAATAGCCCTCGTGTTGCTTCACAGAGTGCCATTAATAAGCAATTGCATCCCGATGCCAGCCCCCAATATCTACCAGATATTATTTTGATACCCGGTGTAATTCATTATTTTGGATCCTTTAGCAAGAATAAAGCTGAGTGTCGTAAAAACGATATTGAGACACTGGTCACTAACTGGACATACCCTTCACTCATCAATTCTCCAATCTCCGTTATGTTGAAAATGACCAAGTTTAAGGAACTTTTTTAAAATATTAACTGGTCTACAGTCACCAATTTTGAGTGTGCATTTACTGCATTATTATTTTTACTTAATGAGAGCATTTTTTAAAATTTAGACTTATTATTATTTTAAATTCATAAATGGAGTAACGTGTGAAAAGTTTCAAAATGATGAACATTAAAGTACATTTTTACTCGAAATTGTTTTTGGAATAATTTTTTTGACAAAAATTCTTATTACAAAAAGATAACAATGCAATAAATGCACACAGAAAAACTGATGAATGTACAATCACTTAATTTAAAAAAAATCTTGAAACTGAATCATTTTTAATTTATGAAAACAGGGAAATTGCAAAAAAAAAAAAGTACCAAAAAAACTGTAACTTCTTTAGTTGAGTTACTGTAGTTCTTCAAAGCTGGAATATTCTCCTGTAAAAATCCTCTATTATACATAAATGAGTATGACCGTATTAAAGCGTGCAGTTAGTTACAATTAAAGTTATTCGAATTAACTTTGTCAATTAAACAGGTTATGATAGATATTTAATGCACTCATTGTTTTCATTTAACACAGTTTGATTTAATATAGCATTTTACTAGCTAAATTAACTAAACAAAAATGTTGACGCATAAAAAATATGGATTTCAGAAAATAAAAGACTGAAGCATTCTTCTATTATGTTCATTATAATTATTATTTCAAAATATCCTTATAGTTGAAAAAATAGCCCACGATTCAATGATCAGTAGCATTGTCTCAAAAATCGACAGAAGCTAGTTTTAAATCGAGATACACCATTTCAAATGAAGTCTTTAAGCCGAGTTGCCTAAGAGCCTAATTTATAAAGCACCGTCGCTTACCCGGAGGACATTAGAAGGGCTAGAAGGTCACAGAGGATGAATTGATCCCTGGACGCATTAACAGAATTGAGCTATCTATTCCGAGAACATCTCCCTTTTAGAATCCCCAAGGTACCATTAAGATCTGTTTGTTTTTGCATTTCTTCACGACCTGTATCTGTTTCCAAACTTTTTCTTTCTTGTGTGACTAGCTAAGGACATTAGTTAAATTATTTCTGGACTTCGTCTCGTTCTAACTATAACTATGCTTTCCTTGACTTCTTTTTTTTTTTTTTTGAGAAATAAGTTTGTTAAGCTCTGAAAATGGAATTGGAATCGAGATTTGATTCAAAAAGTGAAGATGTATTCATTTTTTTCTTTATTAAAATAAGTTGGCATCAGTAAGATTTCGATAAATTAGTCTAAGGTATAAAGGCATTGAAAATATTTTCTTTTTAGGTAGAAGTTTGAAGATTTTTTCACTTTTTTGTACTGTAAAAATCTACTTAAGCTGTTTTAAATTCATTTTTAGATTTGTTTGACTTTTATTTATGGAGTTTTTTTTTTAAAAAAAATTTATAGCTTGTTCTTTTGAAAATTTCTAAATCGATATTTTCTTTGATCTTTCTTTCATCAAGTCAATCAGAAAAGTTTTTCTGACTTTAGAGAAATGTTATGTAACATTTCTCCACACACACACACACACACACACACACACACACACATTAATATTACCACACAATGTATGTATGCAGTTTTGTATAAGAAAGGCTAATATGCAAACATGGGTAAAATTATTATAGAAAACTTTTGATGGCAAATTAAATTACTGGTTTACTATAGAAAGTTTTAATTAGTGAACAATTGATACTATTCGAATTTTGAGGTAACATTTATTACTTGCTGAGATTACTAATTGTACAAAATGAACCTGTCTCTGCAGTTATAATATTACCTTTAGTTTGTTTTAAGCTAATACATTTATGTAAAATATTAAAGCGCGATAATCAATCTTAATGACAGCTTTCCTTCATAGAATTTCCATCAATTAGTTAAGAATGAAAATTTTTCTGCACATCCGAGCACTAAGACCTAGTTTAATAAGTTATAATTTTCAAATTCTATAATATGCTCTAAAGATCCAAGAAATGTATGTATTTGACAATTTTAATGTGATTTACAGTCTTTTCAAAAGGTACAAAATTTGAATTGACAGTTTTCATAATAATGTAAAAATACTCGTATCGAAAGTTAATTTGTAAGTCTGTAATATAATTTATTAGCCTAAACTGCGATCACCTACACAACTTAATAAAGATTTAATTGAAATGTAGAGAACAAATTGAATTTAGGTTCAAATAACACAATTACGTCTCCTGAAAGCGGTAAGAAAATTATGAAGACTTTGACTAAAATTGTCTAAAATAGCCAACGTTAAATACTGCATTACGATGATAACAGATAGTTTTACCCTGAGTATATTTAATACGAAGTTTTCTTAAAATCGTAGACTATCTAAAGAGTATAATTACATTTGTTCGTGGAGTCTTTTGGTCCATGTATACTATCATTAAAGTATGATAAGCATATATCCTTTTGACTTGAAATATTGAAAATGGCTATTTTGTTAAATTAAAAACAATGGTGTTGGTAATATGATGACACTTGAATAAAAGACGCGTTGGAAGCATGACTGTAAATTTATCAGGAATTATGATTGTTTCGTTTAAAATATTTATTTAAATTTAAGTACATTTAGAAAAATCATATTGTTAGTCGTTATTGATACAGGAGATTTCAGGAAACTGGAGTCAGATTTGGCAAATATTGTTGAAGAAGTATTTTTATTATCTATCGAGGAAATAAACTAATGTCTATATTGGTTATAAATGCTTCTGATTTTCTAGATTCTGGAAATAAACTCTGCCAAGTTTAAAAGAAGAAAAGCTATCGAAATCTCGCCTACACAAATCTTGAACATTAGAATAGTAAACTAAATTTTCTAAATTTTAAAGACTTTCTGAGTTCTTGGGGATAGATAGACTTAAAATTGGACCCTCGAATGTTAAATAGGTGTGTAAAACATTTATGTGAAAATGATAAACTTAGTAACTAAATATTCGTAGACATTTTAAGAAAACTTCCTTCTCGAAACATTTCAAAATTTTATTGCATACCATAGATAACCACTCCTGATTTTAAACCAAAATAATCGAAAATTATAATTGTCAATAAAATATGAATCATTAAATATCGACATGATAAAAGAAAATACATAATTTCCTTTTGATATTTAGACTGATATGTCTTAAAATCTTAATTTTAAAGATTACATTGAAAATGTCAAAAGGATTGCAATTTGCATGTAATAACCAACAAGGTTTCATAATAAATTTTTGCAGATATCTTAAAGTAATGATTGATTTGAATGAAACTTGAAATATGGAATATTTAAGGTACATTATATACTTAATTTACAATAAAACGTGGTTTTCGTAATGCAATAAGTGTTTTCTATTATTAATTATATAACTATGCTAAATAAATTGATAAGCATCATAACAAACTAATCCCTTTCAGCCATTAATAATGGTATTAATTTTAGCAAGGTATAAATAAATTAATTTAAAAATTATTTAGAGGGTCTACCTTTTGGTGGACGATTTGCACAAAATTGTGTGTCGCTTGGTATTTATATAACTTAAAATTTAATAACCAAGGTTACATTTAAATTTTAATAGCTACACCTCTTTCATCGTTATTTGAAATACAATATTCCCACCTCGCTGCCCCATCCCATTTTAGGAGTTTCAGCGTGCATGCGTATTAACTGCTATGATTTCCACATTTGTGGACTTATATGTGTAAACGAACTAATCGTCTGCCGATATTTACCAGCAAGAATAAATTTTTCTAATTTATACTCTATTGCCATTAAAATGTTTATTTTTCATTATTTAAATACTGAATATCCTGAAATTTTATTTCAAATATTTGTAGGAATTTTCGTAGATTAATAGAATGTTATTGTTCTTCGATCTTTGTCCTCTGTACTACAGTTCGCTGTAAATCATCTTTGCAACGCGTAATAAATATTCTAGGTAAGCAATCAATATACTTTCAAATACAATTATTTCTGATAAGTTAAAATTAAAGTTATTTCTTCACGGAATATATTTTGTCATACGTATTTAAAACGAATTTAAAGTATCGACTTAATTATGAACGATAAAATGGCGCTTTACTATTTGGAATCGCTTTTGGATAATTTTTCATATTTAAAGTAGCTGCAGTCGAACTTGCTTCGCTATGCATAAGCAAATATTTTATATTAAATTCGTGATAGAATAAATTATTTCTTCGTAAAACTGCAGATAAATTGATTTCAAATATCGAAAATGTAAACATTAATGCATCCAAGCAAACTTAGTATCATGAAATCAATAATACCAAATCTTCATTCCTTGTTATGAAAGCACCTCGGTAATTGTACTTGCTATTTATCATATCGAAGTCGATGCTAGCTCTTGTCTCTAGCTACATTTAACTACATTTTTAACTTCTAGCGTGTCCTTTTCAACCTATTGACTTTCCTTTATGAAGTTGTTGTAGTTTAACAAGATGAATCTACATACGTTTCTATTATCGTTCCTCTTGTAATTCGTTATTAATTAGCATTTAGGCGATCTGGTCAGACAATGCTCTGTAACACTTCCTATTGAGAGTTGATCGATATCGACGGCCGCAAATGCTGGATAATAGTGTCAACGCGATGATTCTGATAATTGATGATAGAAGAAATTGTGGTTCTGTTTCCACCAAAGATGAGTTGGAGATCATCATACAATGTAGAAGCCAGGAAAAGGAAAACGTTTCGTTCGTTTCAATTTGTGGAGTTTTGACAAGACATTGCGTGAAAAAGAGCTGCCACTGGTAATTGGCATGTTTGATAGTAGTTTGTTCTCTTTCGAGTAAGCAGAAATAGGCTCGTTGGTGCAAAATTGAAATCGCTATATTTTGTCATAATTTTTACTTTTGGTATTGCATTGCTTAGAATGCATTTATAAAAGTTCACCAGACATTTCTATGAAATATTTTCTTCAAGAAATTTATAGAATTTTCTATAAATATTAGTAGTATAATAAACATGTTTTTCAGAATAATTCTACATAATTTCCTTTAAAAATTTCGAAACACACACACATACACACATTAAAATGCTTTTTCTTATAGAATTCTATAGAATTTCTTATCGAAGATTTTGTATTATATAAACATTAAAAATGTTTTTCATAGAATTGTAAATAATTTTCTATGAGGTTATAGCAACACAAGCATATTAAAAATGTTTCTTTTTAATTAATTTTTTATCATTCAATTTGAGAAAATAATTTATTAGTGATGTCATATTGTTTCTAAGGAATTTACAAAAATTAATTAATTTGAAAATTTCATTAAATTTGTGCAATGCATTAAAAGCGTTTTATACTTAGTGTTCAGCAAAGTTTCGTACAGAATATTTGTAACATATTAAACATATTATTCCTTTAAAATTCTGCAGAATTTCTCGTAGAATATATTTGTTGCACATTCGAAATGTTTTTCAATTAGAACTGTATATAATTTTCTGCAGAATTTTTGTAATGCATTAATTCATTTTTCCGATTAATTTTTTATTTTCATTTTGTCACTAGGAATAATATATGTCACGTAATCAATATAGGTACTTTTAAAACTGGTTAAATTTATTTATTGCTAATTATCTTTATCAAATTTGTATTAAACTATTTTTTCACCAGACTTTTCCCCTGATTCACTGTTCTACAAAACTAAAAGACAAAATTCAGGGGAAAAATAGCATTAGTATTATTTTAATGAAAATTTTAAGCTTCAGTGAAAAGAATATTTATCTGATTCTTTTCAAGAACTATGTATCTCGAGTCTTTAGTAAAATAACTAGTTTCAATTTTTGAAGTTAATTACAAAATACATGGAAAAACACCATCCAAGTAGATGATTACAATTTTTTCACAGAATATAATTTTTTTATTAAAGGAAAAAAAAAGAATATTAAAACCTGTCCATGTTTATATGAAATAACACTTCAGTTTACCGTGTTCATTCTCATAAAAATATAACTTTTTTATTTATCGCTGTGTTAAATTATTTATACAATTAATTATATGAAAGACGAATTTATACGCAAAAAAGTTTCTGAGAAACTGCTAAATGCTAAGGTAGAATTAAAAAAAAAACACACCTCTTTTTCAGAAGTTCAAGCGTGGAAACAATTTAAAAATACTGTAATTTAAAGGTATTTAAAAGTTAAACGCAAAGTTAAAGTTAAGTGCTAGAACGAGATCCTTGAGCCACTTTTTTAGATGATCCTCTTCTGCGTAAAATTCTCTTGAAGTTTTTAACGAGATCTTACAGTTATCCATGTCTTGAGAGCCAATTACTTTTCAAGAGGGTATAAGACGAGTAGGAAAAAATGTATTTTAAGCAGTCCTATAAGGTTATTTAAATTGTTCAACAACCTTAAGAAGTGGTCTTTTTAAAAGATTCATGTTCAGCGAAATGATAATTCAATGGCAAATTTGCATTAAGACTAGACAAATTGTATACATTTTTGGATTTATTTGAACCGATTAATAATAAATAATTCCACATTCAGCATGCTAATTAACAAACATAGATCATGAAACTTTAAATAAAATAGACCTTTTCAATCATAATTATGTTCGTTTTTAAGATAGACCGTACTTATTAAATCTAGTTTGTTTATAAAAATTGTTACTAATATAATATCCATAAGTACCACTCTTAAAATTAATTCATGCTATCAACCCTGCTTATCAAATCGGTTTTTTGTTTAAAAACTTCTACTAAAGTAAAAACTTAATATATTATTCTTAAAGATAAATTTGTAAGATCGGCCACATGGTTGTTTAATAGAGTTTGAGTATAAAAATTAATAAGGTAAAAACCTTAAGTACTACTCTTAAAGATCAGTTTATGTGAACAATCTTGCTTATTAAAACAAGTTTGTGTATAAAAACTGCTAATATGGTAAAAACCCTATGTACTATTCTTCAAGATTTTTACAAGTTGTAATAATCCGGCATTCTTATTAATAAATAATTTGCAAATCTTTGTTATCATGCCTTGAAAGCTTAAGCATTCTCCAATAAAGTTATCTGAGCCATAACAAAAATATTACTAAGAGAATATAGTTTTCGCACAAATTTTTTAAATTTAATATAAAAACTTAAGCGTATATGTATTTAAAATCTATACGTTTAGTACTAAAATATAAACACTATAAGATTTCTTCTTATAGTGTTTATATTTTGGTTTTAATAACGGCGCACTAAAAGCAGCACAAGGCTATTGGCGACGGACCTCGTAATTTTGAAGAAAGATTAAGTGACGAGGAAGATCCCTGAGCTGTCATCTCCTTCTCCTTACTTCCTCCCCACACCATTGGGAGGACATTGAGCCTCGACATATTTAACATGCATCAGCCCCGGCTACACGGTGGATCTTTAATGGCATCAGAGTCTAACTCACGACTCGACGAGATCCATCGGCCGCGAATTCACGACCATGACCATTAGGCTGCCGCGGTTATATTTGTATTTTAGTAAATATATATTCACTAAGATATAAAATTCAGGAAAAATGAGATTTTCACTGCACAACTTAGAATATTTGAGATATTTGCAGTTTCAAACTATGCCTATGTATATAAAAGGAAACTAAAATGTGCTATTAAACTGGTTCAGGCAAGGAAAAGGGATAATTTTATTTCTATAAAATTAAAATTATGTTTTCATTGCTTTAAAATTTCATACATGTAATTTGCGTTCGTAATGATACGCAAATCTTTAAAAATTATCCTTAGTATTTTCCTTAAATTAATTTAAGTTAATTAGTTGAAAATAAATAAAAAATTAAATAAATCTACCTTCACCTAGGGGAATAAATTCTGCATGAATTTTTTTTTAATTGAAAAACAATACGCATCTATAATTTTTAAAATTCATATAACTTTCTCCTTGACTGTTTTCATACATTAAAAAAAACTTGCTCAAAAATTCTTATACGCATTAAAAAGTTCAAACAAACTATTCAGTATCTAGAGTCAAGAAATTATCAAACGATTCATGACAAACATCAGAGTAAAGATAACATTCCTTATAAAAAATCTTGTTCATAGATTATTTATATCGAAATTTATTTTTTTCTCCTGAAGTTCCAAATTAGGAAGGATCTATTTTTAAGAAAAATGTTCGCTCATATGATATAATGTTGAATTGTTTTTTAATTTATGGACTTTCCTGTTTCAGAAATGTTTTCCTTCCATTAAAGCTTTCAATTAATTATGTATTATTTCCATATCAACTGCCTTTGTAACTAGATAAGAATGTGATATTTTAATCTTGCTATGTTTATTGGCTGGTAGGGTATCCATACAACTCCGGAAATTTTAATTTAGTTATATTTGTTTAATTCTAGAGAATAAGACCAAAACTACCTGAAAATATTTTTTCATGTATTAAATTCAATGTTAACACATGATATCATTGACTATAGCGCATTTTAATATGCTGTTTATTTTTTTTTGAATCAATCAAAATTTTCTTATATATAATGTGTTTATTTCATATTTCGTTTTCTATAATTTAACATATGAAAATAAATTTTACTGTATATTAAAGAGAAAATTTTTAAATTTTAAGGATTCCATTTATGATAAATGTATACATGCCTCGAAGAGCAAACAAAACTATTTTTATGTAAAAGTATTCTTCTAGGTAGAAAATAGCTTTCAAGTTTCGAGATTATTCTATATACATTAAGCAAACACAGCTTATATAGACAAATTTAGATGATGAAAAATGGAAAATAATAAACTTTTTTATTACATTTGTCGTCAATAATAAAATTATAAAATATTTTGAATTTATTTAACACTTGTGATAAAAAATTAGTTTGAATAAACTGTAATTTGCCTCGCGAGTAAAAAATTCTTTTAAAATGAAATAATAATCATCTGAAAATAAATTACTAACAACGAAAGGCTTTATTTTTTGGAAAGCTGAAAATGATATTAAAGGATTTTAGCTCTTACAAAACATGAATATACAAATTACATATGATTTTTGAACGGGATATTTAATTCGTTAAAGTAATTGGAATGGCTCTACAAGATTGGTAACTGTGAAAATTTTAAATTTATAACAAATGATTTTTTTTCAAGCTCGAAGAAGTAATCTTTTTAAAAGTATATTTTTGAAAAACAGTATTCCAAAATGAGAATAGCTCTCGTAATTAAAATGCTTAGATAGAATTACTCATTTGAATTATATCATCACAGACTATTATTAGTGTTTTAAATTTTTATCTTGCAGGATACTTACCAAATTATAAATAAAATTCATCATATATCTAGAATAATCCGTTTAATTAGATTAAGTAAAAAATCATTCGTTTCTAAAATGGATTGCTACTTCGAAAATTGTAAACAGTGATTAAAATTCTTAAAATTAATTGAAACTGAAAAATTCTTCTCATGACGTAAGATGTAATATATTTTTCAACTCTAAAATGATTTTTTTGCTTAAAATAAGCAATTTATAATGGTTAAATGATTAGAGAATAACATTCTTTTAACTGTGAACAAAATTTTTCAGAACTGATCCGTTTTAATTAAATACCCGAAAATTAAAGCAACAACAACATTATATTCGAATATAATTTCAATTAAATTTTACGGAAAAAAACATTGTTTAATTTAATTAATAACTGCCAATTTTAAACAATGCAAAACAAAAAGAAAATTCTTCCTGATTCAACTCGTAAATATTTTAACACGATGCTGAGTATCATATAGAACCTAATTTAATGCTTCAAATAAAAATGAAAAAAGGAAGATGGAAATTTTATGTTACAAAATATCAAAAACATTCCGAATTTTTGAAAGAAAACATTTGCCGGTCAAATCAAAATTAATCTCACACAGTAAATGTAAAATAGTTTACTAAGAAAACAAACAAATAGAAATCATTCAGCAAATTTTTTTAACCCTCTCGTTACAATTCTGAAATATTGATTCTTCAGATTTTTCGGTAAGAAAGACATGTATTGGCATGGATAGGTTTTAACATTGTGCATATATTACGATTTTCATTGTAGCACTTTCTTAATTTTTTTTTTTACTTATATAGTTTCGTTTATAGAACACATTCATTATGACAGTAACTGATGAATTAAAATTTTAAAATAACCATTTTAAGCCATTTCTGACTTAAAAATCTTACCTTGATTTAAAGTCGTCGAATTCTAGAAATTATGACAATCGTGGATTCCCCGTTTCCTGATGCTATCCAAACGCGAAAAAGAGATTAAGTAGAAAAAGGTATGAAATAACTCGAAGAAAGGGGGAAATAATGCTCGTCAAAAGATGTCCATCGGTCGAGAATTCTTCAATAAAATAAAAGAAAATTGTTTGGTGATGACATCATTAAACGTTTTTAAGCCAAAGAATATTTAGAGTAAAAAAATGTATTTTTCAAATAATATTGAAATAAAAGTCGACCAGCAATGCCATCATTTAACGTTTTCGAACAAAATAATTACGATTTAAGAAAAAACCTTAATTTTTAAATCACATTAAATAAAAAAATATATGCTTGTTGGTATTCTCACAAGCATATAAATAAACAGATTTAACATAGGAAACTTATAATACACCTTTTGAACTAAGCTTTCGAATTTAAATTTTGTTAAATTCCACTCGATCTGATTGTTTTTAATGTGAGCGCAACAGTTTTCTTTTAATGGAAGTTAATAAATACCCTTTTTAAACTTCTGTACTTCACTCTAATTTTGATACTTTTTCAAAAGCCAAGTTGACCCAACTTATTAATTAGTTTAGTTTTTTTTTTTTTTATCTTATATTATAGTTCGAGTTTTTTTTTTTTATATTGACTATATTTTAATGTCTACTCTGTAAGAATGTACCCACAGAAAGAGTTCTCTTTTGAATAAGTACCAGACGAGCGTAAAATCACCGTTGCAAGTCGCTGTTTGTAATGAAATAACCAAAGAAAATTTTAAGAGATCCTTCCAAGAGTTTCATTCATGTTTTAAATGAACATTAAATAAACTAAGCAAATTTGTTCATTCGAAAAGAACGAGACCACATAAATAACTTATTTTTATGTCTTCATTACTGCTCTATTTTTTTTATCAATAAACATAAGCTATAAAAAATGTATTTTCTTGAAATTGTAGTGACCTAAAATTTAAGTGTATAATTAAGACGTTTTGAGGGCAAAAATGATGATCACCTTAATTATAGACCTAATCATGTATATAATAATTTTTGCAATCCTTATCTTTTATTTAATTGTTTTATGAAGGTACTTTTGTTTTATCTATGAAGGAATAATGCAATGTTAACTTTCCATTGATTAGCCTCTAAATTTTAAAAATGCTTCCATATTATAGAATACAAGCTGAGAAATTCTTTGAATGTTAAGGGAAGAAAAAGAAAGAAAGAAAGAAAGGAAGGAATAAAGGAATCTGATTATATACATACGCAGGTCGAATTACACGAAACAATGTGGATCGTGTTAAATTTTACATCTACACATTTATACAACTAAGAAAGTAGTATGCAAATGTATAGGGAATGGAGAGTACCAAAAATAACTTTTATGACTTCGCTTAAAAACATTCTGAGATTCCAGATTCAATTTAGAAAATTGCGAGCGGCGACGGTAACCAAAAGTTGAAAGAAGAAATTATATTGAAACTTTAATTTCGGTTTGCTGGAGATTGAAAGCAGAACAAAGATATCTTCCAGGAATGTACTTAGAATTTCGATGAAGAGGAGAGCACAGTGTCTGTGAAATTTAATTTCTAAGTGCATAAAATATATAAAATTCAGATAAGAAGAAAAATCGTGATGTAGCTTATAAATTGTTAAGAAATTTCAAATAAATTGAGAAAGATAAAAATATGGAATTATCTTTTTATTTAGAAGTCTGTATCTCACATCAACTTTGCTGAAATATGTTGCAAATACATATATACGCGTCATAAAGAAAACAAGTAACGTAATGTACATTGTACTTGATGTGCATTTTAATTATTTATTATTTCTGCAGCATATATAAAAAATAAAACACACACGATTTATTTATTTATTAACATCAAACTTAGAAGCAAGACGAGGGCAACTGGCAACGGAACTCGAAATTTTGAACCACGGTCAAATCACCAAGACGACATCTGAAACGACAGTTCTCTCTCTAAACTTCCACACTTAAAGGGAACTTGGAGCCTTGACAAATTTAACATGCAGCAGTCCCGCTACACGGCGGATCTTTAGAGTCATTAGGACTCGAATCCACGACTTAACGGAAACAAGGTTGAATTAGCGACCTTAACCACTAAGAAACAGCGGCCGCTCACGTACAGTGTTCTATACTTTACTATTCGATTGTGTTCAATAAGTGTTAGCCATTTCAACAAAATATTTTAATTACTGATACAAAACATCTCAACCTAAATGTGTTATCTGTAGTGAATAGTAATAAACCTATACTCGTAAAAGAACTTTTATGCTGTCAGTGTTTCGCGAACTGTTAATATTTTTGATAGATTAGACCACATCTTGTAGACAAAATTAGACATTCAGTATTTATCAAAAAATATTCAAATTCATAATTGAACAAAATGATTTGCAATTTTCTATTGACATAATAAAAACCAAGCTGTACGAGGCGCGCATCAGATCTGGACCAATATTGACAAAGGGATTGAGACAAGTCGACTCTCTTCAACAAGCAGTGATTAATAACGATAAGCGTAAAGGTTCCTAATAACTGGCTGCGAGGAGAGTTCCTTTCTGAATAGATTGTTCAAAGAGCACCGGAAAAGTTTTCTGAGAACTTAAAGACACCCAGATCAAATCCGTTTCAAATTCGCAAAGGTCAATTGACTTTTGACAAAGTAGTGACAAGTGCAAACGCAGATGTGGGAACAGAGATCTTGAACACTAGATGGTGGCACATTACATCTTAAGAATTATTGATTCAATATACTCTCAACGCAAACTTACTTCAGTGTGTCTAAGAAATCTCACTCAGATGTGGATCTACAAAAAATCAACGGGAGGTGGGGGGGGACACACAATTATTTTTTCTTTTAAAAGCTCATAAGAGTTAACAGTGTATATTTATTTCTTGTTCAGGTATGTTATTTTGTCTGTGCGTGAAATTATATAGGGGGGGGAGAGCATATGCCCCATGCCCACCCTTTGGAGATTTTCATTTAGCCCACTCATAAATCACAATAAGTGTGATATAAACTGCAATGGTTCCAAATGAAACTCAATAGAAAAGGGGATGTATATTAATATCAATGGCAGGAAAAGCTGGAAAAAATACCTTTTTTTAAAAAATTTTGTTCAGAAAGTCCTGTAGCAGCGAAAAACACTTTCCTCTCTTGAAAGGGATGTGCTATGGCCCTCTTTCAGAAGCCGCAACTGATAATTGCTCGAGTAAAAGCGCCTAATAATTGGCCTGATAGGTAATTTCCTTCTGGCTGGTTCTCTAGAGCTCATTGGACAAATTTTCTTCTGACTGAAAGATACCCAGATCATATCCACCCAAAATTTTCAATGTCAACGGACCCCTGCCAAAATGGCGACAACAGCTGACGTTGAAATGTTACAATACATTTCACTAAATAGAATGCGTTTAAGCCGAAATCGAATAATAAATTCAATAAAGTATTATTAAGACTTTTCATATTCATATGACGGATTTCTCGATTTAACGATGTTCTCTAGTAGGTAATTTTGGTTAAATTTAGATTTAAATATTCTTTGTAAGCAGTACTTACTTTGTGTGATGGCTCTAGTATTTTCTTTGCTGTACAAACTCTCTCCCAGCATATTTCTGGCCGAGAGACTAAAAGTGTACTCCTTTTCAGGTTCGAGTCCAGTCACGATGAAGACGGTCGTGTTGGTGGGGAAGACGTCTGTGTACTTAGCATCGTTAGATCCGAAGACTTGATACCGGATCCGGAATTGTTGGGGAAGGCCACTGCTGTAGCCGGGTGTCCAACTTAGCACCACACTGTCGGAGGATGTGTTCACGATGCGGATGTTATAGGGTGGATCAGGGGGACCTGGAATTAGAAGAAGTACATTGAAAATGTATTAAAATATATAAGGGTAATTGATTTATTGTTTTATTAGCGTCGCATTTAGAAGCTACATAAAGGTTATTGGTGACGGACGTCGTAATACTGAACAACGGTTAAGTGACAAAAACGACACCTGACTTGGCACTTCACTCTCCACACTTTCTTGCCTACTAACGTGAGGACATTGAATCTCGATAGATTTAAAGTGTATCAGCCCCTTTATAGTTACAATGGGTCTTTATTGTCGCAAGAACTCGAACTCAATACTCGAATGAAATAATGCAGAAAATGAGGTCGTGACCATGATCACTGGCTACCTAGGCCAAACAAAAGAGAAAGTAAGTAGAAATAAAGAGTGAGGCACATGAAATACCTGTGAAATGATGAATGCTTTGTTTGTAAATTAAGTGTATTAAAAACCAATCGTTGGGCTTAAAGCTCACGTATTGTATACATTTTAAATTCGTGAAGTAATGTTATACGGAATTTCCACTACCCTTCTTAAAAATAAAATTATTACGTTTGTTAAATGTGATGAAATACATTTTAAAGAGTGAAAAATTAGGAGAGTTTTGTCTGATGCAATATTTCTCTCGAAAGAAATTGTCAATTTTAGTGATTTGTCTGTGGGTTTTCAAATATCTTTGAATCATATTAAAAGCACTAACTAAATTCCAGAGAAAAATATAGTCAAAAAGAAAACTTCCTAAGACTTTACTTCTCTGGTACTTTTTTGCATTCAAATAAATATAATAATCTAAATTTAAAATTGTTGGTAAGGTTCCATACGATTAACACGAAGTTTATTTTATGCGGTTGAATGGCCTGAAAATGTGAGGAAGATATACGCAATTAGCAAGCAGATTATTTCGAAATAAATCGATAAACTATTCTGATACTTTCGAACGAATACAATATGTTTCCTTTTAATTGGAAATGATTAACCCCATAAATATAATTCAATGATAGTTCCAATTTAAAGTTTATACAATCATTGAATACAGCAATCCAAAATCCCAGTAATGCATGAGGTACATGGTAGCCACAACAGAGACCCACAATCGCTAATGTACCCTTTTGAAGATCATTCTTTATACACTTAGATTTATCTTAGAGTGTTTATTCTTGTCACCAAATTTGTCGCCAAGGTCCCCTGTGCTTATTTAGAATTATTATTACATGTGCTTATTAGTGTCAATAGTAATTTCTTTCCTTGTCTGTTCGTCCTCTCTCTGGCTACAATTTTTCTTTAGCAGGAAAGAGGATAAAATTCTAACATTTGGTATCACTATATATACGATCTCAAAAATGGAGGTAGACAAGCGCATTACATATTTATTTTTGTCAAATAATGAAGAAAAGATATTTGTAACATTCCTGTTACCACACACTAAGAAGATCGTTTTTTTTTTAAGAAATACATTCTCTCAAGACTTCATTGTCTCATCCCTTTTTTAATATTTGGTACACTCAATTGATGCATGCACACTATCGTCAGTATCAATAGGAATTTTTTCTCTCTACCCAAAAAATCTAATTTTTTTATTAAAAATCTACATATTTGGATTAAAGCACTTAGGACATTAAAAAAATGATATTCTAAGTTCTATTTTATAATTGTTCAGCTTAAAAATTTGAAACTAAAACACAATGAACCAGTAAGCTGTGACAAGTGCTTTCAGACCTACATACACAGACTCTTTTTTGTATGGTATTTTTATTTAGAAGTCATCACAACTTTCCTTCAATACTTGTTTCTTTTTAATAATCCGAATCATTTTGAGTGATTTAAACCTAATGAATTCGAATGCGAATTTTCCTCCGAATAGCGTAGATAATTTTACTTGTAGGAATCCTTTGATATTCCCATTTGCAAGTAAATTTTTAAGCTATCTGAAGATATTCAAATGTTTCTTTCTATTCAAAGTGGTCCCGGTAGCCTAATGGTCATGGTTGGGAACATTCAGCTGGCAATTTTTCTGTCGAGTCGAGGGCTCAAGTCCAGTGCACTGAAGACCCGGCGTGTAGCGGGGTTGATGCTCATCAAATCTACTCGAGGTGTGCTGGTGAAAGTTTGGAGAGAGAAGTGTTGGCTAAGGTGTCGTCCTCGTCACTTTTCGTATGTTTGAAATTACGAGATCCGTTGTCAAATGATCTCGTGTTGCTTTTAAAGGCGACGTAAATCAATAAATCTCTACATCTCTAAATTTTGTTAATTTACCATAATCAATTCTGCGAATTTGTAAAGTTATTTTTGAATTATTAATTAGTAAAATTAAAGTTATTAATTCTCCAAAATGAAGTACATTCACGTTTTTAGCTCTAATGTCTCTCCAGCTAAATGAGAACACAAATTTAAAAAAATTTCAAGTTTTATTTAAAAGAAACATACACAAAAACATCAGCATTTTAATTCAAAATAAAGTAAACATTGTGATTGTTTGATAAAAAAAACACGGTGCATTTTTGAAATATCAACTGATTTTTGATGCATCATTAACAAACGTGCTGTCTGTGAAATCAAATGAAAATAGAGTTCAACTTCCAAGTTTTGAAAATAGTTAATCTCAGACAGTTCAATGGATTCATCATCTCTAACCTAAAGCGCAAATGTCACGATTCATTAAATAGTCAATAACAATCCACTTCAGCCCACTTCCATTTCCACTAATGGATTAAAACACTGTCCAACAACCTACATTATTCATCCGGTTATACAGGTAATTTTCTGTGTGATCCTTCTCCATGAAATGGAAGACGGACCATTTCAATGGAGGCTCCTCAGTGGAAATTGACAGAACTCATCCACCTTTTCTAGTTTACCATGGAGTAATGTTTATTCAGTGTCCCTTATTTTACATCTGGAAGTACTCTGTATTGGAGGTCCCCTGCGCTTAGTAACAGCGAACTGAATCTTAAACTTTGATGTGTACATTCATATGATAATATGAATAGCTTTATTGATGTTCCCTGTATTGAAAGTACGAGGTCTTTTGCTGGTTTGTTTGCAGAACTTCATGCAGCTTTTACAATAAGTATTGAAATTATATGTACATATGGATATGTAAGATACTTCAAACGATGCTCAGAAAGTCAAATCAGTTTTGTAAAAGCAGCGAAGTTTGTTTAGAGGAGTATATTTTGATCATAGATTCAGTCACTGCGACCGCAAGTACACATGTATTATTTTGTAATGCCAAAACACGATAGAAAAACAGAAATTTAGAAGACATATCCATTAGTTTCCAGCAAAACATATTAGCTGCACTAAAATTTTTTAATTAATAATATCAAATGGGATTTAAAAAAATCTTAGATTGCGAATATTGACTTAAAAACTGAACGATAAATTAACTGAGTTAGATGCATTCGTTTTGATGTTTATTCAAACAATATTTAGAACATATAAACGGTAAAAACAATAATCTGATCATAACGATAATTTTATGTAGAAGAAAATTTGAAAAAGGATCAAATCTACCAGACTTAACGTTAATTCTACGGGATTCACACTTTCTTTCTTAATCCGAGACTATTGTACTTTTTTGAATGCAATAAAATGCATTTGAAAAAACAAAAGGAAACGATGAAGGTTGTGACACAAGTTATTCGAGAACCTTCATTTTATTAACATCTGGATTTCTTTCTCCCTTTAGATTTAAGGTTTTTTTGCCCTTTTCCTACTAAATTAAATGTAGTTTTACAAATTAGGTAAATTTAGGAAACATAGTGAATAAATCTAATCAAAATATTTGAAAGTAATAGAGAAAAGTTACAGTAATAACAAGATTGCTAGTGTGAAGGTCTCGAATATTGTTTGAGAGTATTAATTTTTTTTTTCGTTTCACCCACATCATCACGCGCACACACACACCCCCATAAAAAAAATTAAACTACTCTTTAACTTTTACTTAACTTTAAAATAAACTTAAGGTTCTCCATATTTTTAACCTTTTCGTTACACTACTTTTCTTTTTCACTATACACAATAAAACTTCTTATAATTACTTTAGAACTCATAAATCATATCACTTTGTTTCTTCTTTACGGTAGCTTACTCAGCTAAATACTTTCACTTAAATTGCTGTATCTAACTAAGCTTATTACTTTCATTCCTTACGGTAGCTTATTTAGCTAAATACCTTCACATGACTTGTTGTAGCTTATTTAGCTATTTGCTTTTCCTCAAAATTCGTATGAGACCAGACACACTTTTTAATAATAACAACAACTTGATTTATTCATTCAACACAGTTCCTGTCGCGTTACCTTGGTGGTCAGCGCAGATTAACAATTAGCACTCAATCACCCCGCGATTCACAACTTATCAGTCGCTTACGTCCACACTATTAGGAGAATTGTCTGCTCTGCTCTGAGGGGATCGTATGACAACCTATACTCACCCCTTTACAAAAAACGACCTCTACAGGCGGGCTTTAACAGGATATAACAGGAGTTACTTGCGCATCTGTGTGATCTATAGAGACTAGAACCCGACACTGTCTCGTTGAAGTTTCTCCATTATGGATTAACTCGCATCATATCCCGGTGAGAGTATTTGATATTTTATAAAAGTTGTTTGCACTAGCGGAGAGAAAAAGTAAACTAGTAGAGAGCATTCCCCTCGTCAGAGAAACAATAAATGAGGTTTAGAAAAAAGTAATGGACTACATTCTTAAACTGTTTTTGTGTGACTATTTTAATTACTTTATCTGTGCTTGGAATTAAGTTGAACTTTAGATTTGAGATGTAACTAATTTTTAAGATGATAGGCGAGTCGGGCAGTAGAGATACGCCACAAGGTTTCTGTGGAATAATATTTTCCCTCCTATTTTTTCGAAAGTAATTTTAAGAATACCAGGACATTATTATTATTTTTTTTTTGGTCAAAAAGTTTTTCTTTCCCTTTGAGTTGAATATGGATAGAAGTTTTCAGATACATTTGCATTTAGGTACCAGTTTTAAGGATAATATTCCATAAACGTACAAAATAATTTACTCCTCATGTAGAAAACAATGCACAAAATACAGGGAACCAACTCTTTTTAGCGATATTACTGTATATTTTCTTTGAAAATATACAGTAATATCGTTAAATAAAAAAAAATATTGTTTATTAAGCTCACAAAAGTAGCAAAGTTCTACGAATAATTTGAATTTGAAAACACACACACGCACGCATAAAACAGGAGTTTTAGATATGGTATTTCACAATTCCTCGCATGTCTTGGTATACTTAAATATTTTTTTCAAGTTCTGAAACCCACAAGCGAATAATTACAGACATAAAAGTATTTTCATAAATAGGAGAAAAATTTAACCCAATTGAAAGTTTCATTACTTTTGATAATTACTTTACCCTTTATGATATACTTAATGGCATTGCAAGAAATACAGTAATTTTTGATTGCATTACCTTCATAATATCTACGTAAATTCTCAATTAGTCTAGAAATTCCTTAGGATTAACATTTCATTTCCGAATTCAAAATGGCTGGCAGTTGGAAGTCTCAAGTGAGAAAAATTTGTTTCGTGATTTATCTCTTTCTTATGCATTTATATTAATCGGTCAATCAGAGGAACATTAGCTGTGGTATGATTAAATAAAAAACATATTTGCTCTCAATGGATGTAAACATTCAAGCTGATTTTCATTTCTGTCATAACTCTTGTAAAATTTCATATTAGTGAAATTTTTGCCATTAGAGGATAAAAATATTTGGTTATATTACAAATAATGTAAAAAAATCTAAAATATATATAAAAATGTTTTCCCCCCCTGTATTTCCCAATTGTTATTTTCGTTCGTTAAGTAATAAGGCCATAGTTTAAATGCATTTTTTATTCTTTTGATTTTGAAGCTTGCAGAGAAAATATGCAATAATTGGTAAAAATTATTTATTTTATTTATAACTATTGTAATATAAGCTCATATATGTACTTATTATACGAAAAAAAAAAGATATAATATCTGAGATGTTCACGATTATTTTACTTTGAGTTTCATATGAAATCTTTTAACATGTACTTTTTTAAATTAAAAAAACATTTATTCTAACACGCGTTTTCTTCAAGTTAAGCAGTAAATAGAAAAATGAAGATTAATTTTGGAATAGTGACAATAAGAAGGAAAAAATGCATTTTTTTAAATTTAAATGATTTTTAATGCAATAATTCTAAAACAAAAAAGTTATTTATAAGAATTTTCCACAAAATAATGTCCCTTAAACTTAACCGCATTATGTTATGCAAGTTGTACTAAAGAACTTCTTTCATTAAAGTAATAATAATCAATAAAAGTAAATTCATTAACACTAATTCATATTGAAAACAGTGTTTTTGTAGAGGTAGTTTTAGTTTTTCACTAGTGTTATACAGATTAAACATGAAAAAAATAACACAAAAATCAACTAATTGGAAAATATAAGACTTAAATTAAACTGCCAGAAAAAAAAGAGCATGTGAGATTTTAAGACCTTATGTTAAAAAAAGTTTTAGTTATAGCTTCCTGTTTCCATATATCGTTTCATTTTAAAGTAAAAAAGGAAGACAAATAGTTTTTTTTTACTTAGTTCAAATTTCAGATTCGGAAAAACTTTCATAAACAGTTTTTTTTTAAGAAAAATAATCCTAGTTAAATATTTGAGTTAGAAAATGAGAGAGTTTTCGAAAGGAAAGAAGTAGTTATAAACAGGAAAAAAGGAAGGAAGGCATTATATAATAAAAATTAATGTAATGCATTCAACTGTGATGTGCATACAAACATGTTTATTAGTCATAAAAATAACAGGATTGTTAAAAAAAAAAAAAAAAGGAATCTGCTTGTGTTTTACACCAACCAATTATAATAAGTAGATCCATTTTGAAAATAATTCTTTTGAAGTAAAAGAAAAATGTTTGCAGTGCTAAAAAAAGATTTTAATTTCACTAATGAGCTTTTATAATAAATAAAAAAAAATATAGTTGTAATTTTATGCCGTATAGAAAACTTAGTTGTACCCAAAAGAAGAATAAAAGATATCCTGGTGAGATGAAAGAAATAGAATTTTTTTCGATCGTGGTGATGACCAATAAATGCACTGAATCAAAAAAATTTCGTCATTTTATTATTAACTTAAATTCTAATTTCTACAAAGGGAAAACACACAAAATTTTACAGACCATTAAAATTCAAAAAAATTTGATCGAACAAAAAGAACCGGGATAATTATTTAAAGTTGATTTTAGCTAACAATAAATATACATGATGTCCTAAGAATTCTCATACTGAGTGATTCGTAAATTTATTACACAAAAACAACTAACTTTAAAACAATTATTTTATGCTGATGTGTAAAGCAAAAAATTTAACGTATCGTAAATAAAATATTGAACTTACATTATGCCCAAAATGTTAGACCCTTTTCAGAAGATTGAAGATTTTGGAGTGACTTCTTTATATTCTTTGAGTAATGGGAGTTTGCAGATCATTTATTGTTTGGAAGTTATTTTCATAAACTTTCTTATTGAAATATTTTCACAGAAAAAAAGTCAGGGAATGCTGAGATCAGGGAAACGAGGTTCTCGGCTCAAAGAAAACGTTGCAATATACCATATGAAATCATGGATATATGCTTCAGCGATTGACACATCTTAAGAAATCTTTCGCCAATTCGTTCTCCTAATCTGAACATCTCTGACTTTTTTCTTCTGAAATACTTAAAGAAAAATGTTTATCAAAATAATCCCCAAACAAAAGGTGATTTGAAAATTGCCAGATTATTCAAAGGATACAAGAAGTCACCCTCAATATCTTGAAATGCATTTTTTAAAATATATGCAAACGAATTTAGCTTTGACTCCTAGAAACGAGCTGACATTTTGAATTTTTGATGTAAATGTAAGTTCAAATATTTTTTTACGATACGTTAGAAGTGCTCTTCACTTCGGTGAGCGATGCGTTTTCGCCACCCCAGCGGGGGATGTTTTCTTACCCTGTGGTGGGGGAGGACAGTTAGTCTGTTCGTTTTTTCAGCGTTCTTATCAACAAAGATCAAAAATGATTCCCTGTATGGCTGGTTATTAACTTCGGGCGTTGCTGTTGAAGAGAGCCGCCCCTACTCCCCATCCAATACAGTCATGATGATATGAAGAGGATCATTTTGAACGATATTTAAAGAGAAAAACGTTTTTCCATTTATTATTGCAATTGATATGCATCTTCATCTTGTTGTATTGAGTTTCATTAGGGACAGTTTCCGTTTGACGCTTTCGGTTGTCTCTCTTGTTGAGTTGCGGGCCTCTTTGACATGTGCGTCGTGGCCTGAATATCACAAGTTGTGATTTTATATACAGTTGTCTTTGTCAGGCACACAGAGGCAAGATTTTATGTCCAGAGTACATGTTAATAGTAGTTCTAGTATGTACTACAATTTAATATTCAAGTTCTGAGTAACCACTTCGGTTGCTGATGTTTTCTGACCCGTACGGGAGTGATGTTTCCCCACGATGCTAGGAAATGTTTTTCTTCCTCGTAGCGAGGGAGCACAGTTGATTTAGGATGCCGGCGGCGTTTCGAACCCTTGACCATTGGGTCCGAAGGAACGTTATCCGGTTGCTTTAGCAGCGCTCTGTGAAGAAAATGAAAAAGGAATCCCTGTCTGGCTAGCTATGAATGCGTTTTAGCTTTTGGCGCTATCGTTGAAGAGAGCCTCTGCCCCACTGCTAGCGTAAAAATAATTGTTATAAAATTTGTTGTTTTTGTATAGTAAACTTAAGAATCATCAGTACGGGAACTTTTAGTGAATACTCAGTATTACAACAAAATCAAAGTAAAAATGTATATTTTCTCTATACCATTTATCACTAATTAGGATACATTTTCCATCTTGGAATAATACAAACTCCAATATTCTTTACCCATAGTTGACACTTCTGTCTTTACTATGACCAAATGTTTAAGACAAAAACATGCCTTTTTATATCGGTTTACTATAAAATGGTCCCCTTTTTCTATTTATTTCCACATTAAGACCAAAAAAAAATAATTACCTCTTCTCCTGAGTTTAACCTTGACATGATCGTGGCCTAGTTCATTTCTTGCCACACATGTGTAGTAACCGAAATCATTTGCTTGAAGATGTTTCACGAATAAGACACTCTCCCACGTGACATCATCTAGCTGAGCTGCTTGAGAGGCATACTTGCTGCTGCTGAAGTTGTCGCCGATCACGCCTCCGTTGTAGGACCAAACGAAATTCATGGCTGGTGCACCCTCGGCCAGGCAGACGAGTCTTGCTGCTTCTCCTTCCTCTCCTGCAACATCCACGAAACTGTGTGGGAGCCTCACCTCTGGCTTAACTGGAAGGGATAAAGGAAGGATATTAATATTTTGCGAGAACTTGTCAAAAAAGCTTATAAAGGTTGAAAGTGGAACTAGATTGAATGAACGTCACATGTCAGGTTTTTTGAGCATCTTATCATTAGATGATAATCTGATTGTATCTATATCAAGAAATAGCTACTGTTTGATTGGTTTAAAATTAGACATTCATGTAGTTCCATGAAATAAGTAAAATCAATGGAATCGGTAAAAGCAATGAAATAAATTATTGAGAAGCATACTTTATTTTCGTATCAACACTAGAAATGTATAAAATGCCATATTTGAATAAGTTAAACTTCAATGACTGATTAACTGGTATTATTTTCAGAAGTTTTGCTGCATGTTGTGCCACGATGTAAAAGGTTTAAATTTTAAGATTAAACATACTTATGTGACAAAAGGAATCATATGTACAACACAGATAGGAGTCATTATTGCAATTTAATGACTGATTGATTGATAATTATTATTACTACATGTTAGACCATCATGTAAAAAATTTAACACAAAATATGTTTATATGTACAATATTTAGATGAAAACAGATAGAAACTATTTTGACCAAACTTTGAATTGCGTTCCTATTAACAAACCTACATTTATGAATCGAAATTATTAAAAACTCATAAATAAATGGCTGCAACAATTTCTAGCATTGAACGATTTTATCCAGATTTTAGATTCAGAAATGCTAAAGAAGTTTTTCAAAATTCATGCATACAATTTCTTCCACGTTTTTCTCTATTACAACAAATGCATACTAGCTTCCAAAAGTTAAGGTACAACCAATTTTTCGATATTTACATTAAAAGAATGAAAATTAAGGTAAGAAGTGTAGTTTATATGAAAGATAAGTAATTTTTGAATAAACTTTTGTGAATCAGTTATGACTGCCATTATTTTTTTGTATAGCAGGCAGAGGAACTGTGAATATTTGTAATTGATGTGGAATTTTCAAGCTTGTTGATCTTGAAATGTTGGAACTAAGATATTTTTGGCCTTGATTAGAAGAAGCCATTTACACGATTCGTTAAGATAGAGGAAAGTGAATGAATGGAAATGAGGTTATACGAAGCTGATATTGTTAGAAGTCTGAATGAGTTTCGCTAAGCGATCCAAAAATTTTGGAATCAATTTGAATTTGATAATTCGGTATCAAGAAAATCTATTTCAGATAGCCTATAGGGATGCACTGGACCACTTTTTAAATCTTTCAGTCCGAAGTAAGAGGAACTCTATAGTGCCCAATTAAATTCAGATCATTGTGTCGTCATAACAGGGATGTCAATATTTACTCTTAATAGTCGATGATGTAAGGCGGCCCCTTTGAGTGTGCCTGTCTTGATCGAGAACATAGATGTATTCGTTTATATTGGGAAAGAGAGTTTGTTACCTGGACCTGACAGCAAAAGACTTTTGTAATTTTTCACAAATGAGGAACAGCTTTCTTTGCAGTGTGCTGATCTGGATTTAACAAAGCACCAGATGTAACCAATATAGCATTGTCGAACAGTTATAAAGGAGGTAGAATCATAGTTTGAGATAAAATCTCTCTGGATAGTCACACTGATCTGCATGTGCTCCAAGGGAAGCTCTGAATGTTGTAAAATAATGGGACGAGGTTCTTGCTCCATATACGACATCATATATATCCGAATTGATGATAATGTTTAAAATGACCGAGTTAGACGTCTTGATGGATATGTTGTGGATCTAGGTTTAGAGCAAATAGAATGGCTAACTCCATCTCATATGGTATAACATTGATCCTATAAAGAAACTTTGGGACTACCGCTACAAACAGGTGCCTGCTAAAAATCTTCCTTCGAAGTCATTTAACGTGCTGTAACAAGGGTTGCTTCAAGTATGGTTGTTGATTTTCCTCCCAACAACTTTATTGGGAATATGGAAACTCGATGCCACCGAAGCATTCATTTCAAATAGGGACGGATAGAATCCTTATTACAACCCATTTATTTAATTTTTTTCCACAAAAGTCTGTTATTTACTTATTTATTTTTTATCAATCAGAGGACTTCAGAAAAAAAAGACAATTCTGTATTTTTAAATCATACTTGATACTAAAATTAAGTAAAATTCATTAAAAACAGTTTAAAACACAATTATTCCAAAATATTTTTTGTTTATTTGTTTTCAAATTAACCACAAAAGACTATATATATATATATATATATATATATATATATGTGTGTGTGTGTAATATATAAATATGGGTGTAATCAAAGTAACAATTCACGCATTCATTTATAAATGTTCTCTTTACATACAGTAGAATTAATTTTCTTTAAAGTAAGAAAAGTACTAGAAATAGTGATGATGACAAGGTAGTTACATCGAATTTTCAAAACAGAATATACAGGGATATTCAAAATGATTCATCCGATTTTGAAAAGCTATTGTTTCCTAAATGAACGACATAGAATGATAAGAAATACACGAATACCAAGGGAAAAACATAGAAAGTTTATCTACAAGTGTTCGATACAATTGCCTTTAGTTACATGTATAATGCCAATTCGATATATAACTAAATTCCTACCAAACACTTTGTTAAGTATTACTTATACAATGGCTTTTTGCTTGATTGTACAGAAGTTAAAATCCATTGTTTCAGTTCACATAAATATGTGGTAATGGTTGTGCACACACTTCATCTTTTCCAAACCCAAAAATGAAGAAACCGCATGATTAGGTAGCCAACTGTGTGACATCAAGTCATCTGGTAAGTCATCCGCTACGACCTATTCAACTGTAATGTATCTCCGACAAAGCTTCTAAAACTGTTTTCGTGAAATAACTTCACAAATAACACACGAGGGCTATCTATTGCTCCCTTTATAAAACTTCCACATTTTTTTGTATTCATGTATTACTTATAATTCTGTACCTTTTATTGAAGAAAATATTGAATTTTGAATTCGGATGATTTATTTTGAATAACTCTGTATTTTATGTTATAATATCTTTTACACATAAAAAATATATATTTTTTTACAACTCAATTTACAACAAAACATCAAGCAATACAGAAAAATAGGGTACCAAATAATTGTTGAAATTATGACAAGCGGCTATTCACAAAAGCTTTTAGTGTCGAAATAATACTGAATTTCATCGTACTCAAAGCGAAACCAAAGGGTCTGTCGAAACTATATAACTCATCAAAAAATAGCACATAGCAATTCCTCAAGCAACTTTTCAAAGAAAAACTTAATGGATATTATCTTTGGAGGCCCCGAACTCTTTTTCGGAAATTAAATACTTGGTACGTAGGGAAGTTCTAGAAATAGAATTCTTTGCAGTAATTTTACTCCAGACAAACAGAGGCGCGGAAATTAAAGAAAACAAAAGGATGGAATACTCCGTTCAAGCGGGAAAAGGTTTATTTACTCGCGTTAAAGAATTTCATTCCTTTCTACAAAATCGTCTGAGAAAGTGAATTAAGTCAGACTATATTTGTGCTGTAATTCCTTTTATCTTAAAGGACGCAGAAGAAAAAGTTTTCTGTGCTATCGTTATATTTTAGAGATAGAATTCTATTCCGAGGCTTAACAATTTGGAAGAGTGAGAAAGTGATAAAAGTTTTAATGGAATTCTTTCTGGAATGCGACCTACAACAGATGTTTATTTGATTGAGACTTTGATCTTGAAATTAGCGGCTGAATTAATATTGTTCAGTCAATAAGAATGCTTCAGAAGGATTCTTTTAAAGTGATTCTAAACGTAAAATGATGAACACGCACAAGTGTATATATATATATATTATCACTACAATAATGTATCATTTTCTAGATCAAAATTCTTAATAACAAGCTTATTCTGTACTTTGTTATCAGTACACTTTAATTGAATAATGGAACACTAATTTTAATACTTTAGATTCAGATATTTAAAAAGAAATCCGTGGAACAGAAGATGGTTAAACTCTCAAATGAAAGAATGTTGAGTTATGGAACTACTAGGACTAGGTTCTCGTAGCCAATCATGGTTGAATAAGCCTCAATGATTTTGGTTGCTCCATGAAGAATAAAAAATGATTTCTAATAGATAGCAGAAGATAATTAACATTTTTTTTATTTCTCATAGTCTTATTTGCTATTAAAATTAAAGTACGGATCGGCTCTATTACGGTTATACACTCAAAGTTATGGGATACCTTCTAATATCGTGTGACACCTCTTTTTGCCCGGCGAAGTGTAGAAACTCGACATAACATTGACTCAACAAATCGTCGGAAGTCCCTGGTAAAAATATTTAGCCATGCTGCCTCTTTCCCCGTCGATAATTGTTACAGGGTTGTCGGTGAATGTTTTTTTTGTTGTACAAACTGATTTTTCGATCATGTCCCCGATATGCTGATGGGATTCGCGTCTGGAGATCTAGGTTAGGTGGCAGCTGGAATTATCCCGAATGTTCGTCAAAGGCAATTGGAATAGATTTTGGCAGGATGACTTAGCGCACTGTTATCCATTCCATCTTTGTTTGGGTAAACGAAGTACATGAATGGCTGTAAATATTCCCCAAATAGCTGAATATAGCTATTTATAGTCAATGATTTGTTGAATCTGACCGAAGGACACAGTCCATGTCATGAAAACACAGGCCACACGATTTTGGAACCACAAGCATCTTGCACAGAGATTTGTTGACAACTTGGTACCATGGCTTGCGCTACACTGGAACTGTACTTATTTCACTATTTCAATACTATCTACGAAACCAATCAAAAATTTCGAAATGACGAGATGAATGTCTTTTTCGCATTTTAATAAAATCATACACACGCATAATACTTATCAGAATTTACATTATCTTACAAAACTTTCGTTACAGCTATTACAAAACTTTAAACTACACTTCCAACAGAAAAAAAAAATTGATTTTTCTCCCCGTCTGGCCCTGGCACCCTGGCGCCCTCACTCATCAAGTTTCGTAACAATACCATAAGCTCTTACTAACTGAAATCGAAACTCAGCTAATCAAGAAACTTTTTTCCATTCATTTAGGACCCAACCGATATGTTTGTTCAGGAGCCCAGAAGATGAGCCGCACCCGATGGCATTTTGTTAGTAAAGGCACTGGAGTCGGTCTTCTACTTCAAATGTCATCAATTTCAAATTTTGCTCTATTGCTTCCCCACGTCTGTCTATGTCTCATACTGATTTTTGATGCAGCGTTGCTTGTCTGGTAGCCCTGACTACTATATGCAGACATCGCTAGTGTCAGTTATTAGGTAGACGCTGTCAGCCACTGCGTTGTTCTTGGAGGGAAAAATGCCTGAAATTTTATATTCTTTACACACTCTTGACATTATGAATCGTGGAATGTTGAGTTCCCTAACAATTTGCGAAATGTTAGTTAGAGCATTGTACGCTTGAGCATTACCTCAAGCGTCTCCAATTAGCATTCCATTTTCAAAGTCTGTTAATTCCTATCGAGCGACCACTTCAGAAAATTTTTCGCACGAATCACTTGAGTACAACAAGAGTCCTGATTATGCACTACCCATTCATACATTTCTTACGTGATGTTAGTGCCATCTGAATATTTTCATACTGCTTTCCCATGATTTATGACACTTCAATGTATATAATATAAATACTCAGATAAAATAAAATCTGAAGAAAATTAGTTATATAGAAAAACATTACAGTAACACTACGATATTGAAAAAATGAGTATTTCTTTTTTGATAAGCTGAATAATAATATTTAAATAATAGTATTAAATCTATATATATATAAGCGAAATACCACTGACTGACTCATCACGAGAACTATTCAACCGATTGACTTGAAATTTAGCACAGTTACTCATTTTGCGATGTAGACGCTCACTAAGAACGGATTTTGCGGAAGTCTTATCCAAAATGTAGTTAATTTTCATCCGTTAATCTACTCTTATCCATCGGTTATGTCATTTTTGGCGACTTAATCGCCAAAAATGATATGACCGACGTAAAACGGAGTATATTTTTTTATATGCATACTGTGTATTATCACCATTTAAGTTTACTTGGTGAGTAATACCAAATAATTTAATATTGAAGCTCTGATGGAGAATTGGCAAGATTTTGGCGAAGAGGCTTTTTATGAAATTTCGTGCATGTCGAAATTAGGAAACGTACAGATTTAGCGATAGAAATATATAAGTTTGGAACCCCACGGTTAGAGAAAATGTAGTTTAGCCCCAAAACTTAGCGGGATTTTGAAAAATACTAAAAGGGTTACTCATACGGAGCAGCGCACATGCAAGACAATCTTCGTTTACTGGAGAACCTCGCTACATACATGTATGAACGAACTCAAGATGCTATGACATACGTAAGACATTTTGGACTTCCCGACTTTCTCGACTTTTTTTTTTAGTATTGCAAATTTAGGACAAAAATCTTATGATAGACACGATGTCATTGCGAGGGTATTTCATTTGAAAGTTAAGCGCATAATGAATCTTCTAACAAAAGGTATCTTTTTCAATATTAGGTGTAACATGTATACGGTGGAATGAGTTATATATATATATATATATATATATATATATATATATATATATATAT
>BMAW01027963.1:1215473-1299863 GCA_019974015.1 Nephila pilipes
TATATATATATATATATATATATATATATATATATATATATATATATGGGGTGACTTTTTACTAATTTTTTTTCTCATACTTTTAAAAGTATTAAAAAATATAACCTTTACTAAAGACAATCAATTTCTTAAAATTTTAAATTTAGATTATCATTATCGTTAAAAACTGAAAATTTTCTTGATATTTTACGTATATGTTGCGAAATATAATATTATCGTCTGCCCAGCTAAGCGGGTTGGTATCGTCTAGTAATAATATATAAATAACTGACATCCGAAACTATTAAAATGCATAAATTTACATAAAGTAAAATTTATTTATTTTGAAGTTATGATAATGTGTAGACTTGCTTTAATTGAGAATTATGGTCTTAAATTAAGGAATAGTGTTTATAATGGCAGACAGTCAAAAACCTCCTCACAACAAAGCGCGAAGTATAAAACGCAGAGATGAGAGGAAATTTTTTCACGGTCCATTTCCCATCAAAGAGGAACGTTTGACCTCTTTTGGATCTTTGATCGACGATTGGTTTGGCGTAAGTCACAGGATTCATTCTGCAAGCGAAAAGAATTTGATTGCTTGACGTCAAAACTTTTTTAATTGACCACACCTTTGGCGTTCGTAGTTTTATGAGGCTTTATACTGTTGCAATTCATTGCATTCTATTATAAGTTAGAAATAAGCGTTTGAAACTGGTAATGAAGATAATGAATATATAAATGGTATTTTATTGTTTATATTTTAACTTAATAGAATAAATGTGTAGTCACACAATATCCTTTTTTTTTTTTTACTTTGTATTATGAAAAATTAAGGCTTTTGTCTACCGGCCATTTTGTTTTCGTTAACGTAATGCTAGTCCTATGGAATTTCGACTAAATTCGCAAATCATTAATATTTCATCCTCAAACCTATATTATTTTAGCTTTTTGAATGCGAAAAAATGCACCCAAAAGAGCAAAAAATACTGAAAGTTTCTGCAGGAATACATTTTTAGCCCGATTTTTGAAAATATCAGAGAATATTTTTAAAGAGCGGAACACCTATAAACAGATCACTAAAATAAGGTAAAAATATTCTTAAGAATCGGAAGAAAAATGTAATACCATAGAAACCATCATTCTTTTTTTGATCTTTTAGATCCACTTTTCTGCATTCAAATAGATAAAACAGTAAAGACTAGTAGAGTGTTACTGTTGTAAAAATTCCACAGGATTATAACATTATGTTCACGGTATCAAAATGGCCTGTGGACGAGAGTATTAAACATTAAATAATCAGTATCGTTGCTAATTAATTTTCCTTTTCAACTATTTTCCCTTGTTGATTAATATTACTTCATTTAATTACATACACGCATTTTAATTAGACTAAAAGCTAATTAAAATTTAATATAAATAAAAATATCTACGATGCGTTTTTTATACATCTACATAGCTATTGTTAAAATATATATTCCACACATAATTCTAAAGCTCATTTTGAGCGAAAACGACACAAGAAACTTATTTTATAAAATGTCTGGAAAATATTCCTTTTATTATAGTCCTAAATGCTTTTCTAACTCGCAAAAGAAATTTTAAATTTCCATTTTTACGGGTATAAAAAAGAAATATTACGAAATTTTATTCGGAAAATATCACGGAGAACAAATAACCAGCCATAAAACAAATTGAAAGTTAAAAGAAACATAAGCATAATTTTATTTTTTCATGGGCAGATACGTTTTGCGCAAACGTAATATGCGTAGAACTCCTTATACAAAAACTTCACAAATTTATTGAGTACCCAGGTAATAACATAAAATTTTATTGTGCGGATATTTACTGCGTTTTGAAAAATATTCTTATGCGTAAGCAATAGAAAAGTAATTTTCATAGAATTTTGAGAAACGTGTTCGAAATGATATCCGCCATTATAAAGCTTATGTACACCTTCAGATAACATTTATCGAATTTACACATTTGAGAGCATTGCAGTCTAGTTTTTCCTTGAGGACAATTTACGATTTTATTGAACAAATGCATAAAGTTTACTTCTTGAAGAATTTTTTTTTCAGGTATAGACATCTATCTTTCATTTTCAAAATTTTCGAATGTATTAATAGAAAGATACGAAAATATGATTAAGAGAGTTTCAAGGATAAAAGCAGGTGTTTCAAATATTTTCCATATACAGTTTTTGTAAAGAATAATTTAAGAATAAAGGATAATTCTATGTAGTCTACGTAAAAATTTATATCCAAAATGAAATGAGGAGATATATTTGGACAGGTAGTGTTAAATAAATGGATCCCATATTTCCATTTATAATAATTTATTTTTGAATTAATTTAAATAATATAGATTATATTTAATGTAAGATATTAGTGATTGACCCACCTAATGTTTGCTATACAAAGCTGTTTTTAAGGTGATGTGAGTGATTGCTTATTAACGTAGCATTTAGAAGTATTACGCGAGCAACTGGAGGTGGACCTCGGTCAAGAGATGAGGCCAACACTTCAGCTCTGGCACCTCCGTCTCCAAACTTTCACACTACAGCAATTAGAAGACTTAAAGCCTCGATAGATTTGATGAGTATCAGTAGTGCTACATGGTGGGTCTTTAGTGGCATCATAATTTGTACCTACGATTCGACGAAACAACTCCGGCCATGAGTTCGAGACCATAACCTTTTTTATAGGTACTAGTTGCGCATTAGAATAAAGTTAAAAACAGTCCAAAGACATGCTCGCTCTTATGAACGTTTCGAAGATCTATGGTTTCTTCCACTTCAGAATTTTTGGTTGGAACGAATTTGGCCACGCTTCTCCATATACACTGAACGAATATTTTCTGTTATTTGGTCAGCTGAAATTATTTCAGCTATTAGTGCCGAGTTGAGTATTACGTTTACGTGTGAGGGGGATATAAGCATAATGCGAAAGTAGCCATAATGCAGCGATATGTTGCACGATGGATGTTTTACACTTGTATGTTCTTGATACTCTGTTGGCAGACAGTTGAACAAAATCTAGTGTTCAAGTACTGAGTTAATTATTAAAGATGGCCATTAGTAAAACAATGACCACTGTTGTTGAAATCCAATTCTCTAATTCCTCGTTTGGAGAGACTTGGAAGTTTGAAGAAAAACATCACAACTCGTAATTACTGTCTTCTACCATTGAGAGTGATTCGAAACAAAGAGATTTATCAAGGTATTGCTATTAGCAACCAGAAAAAGACACAGGATCAAAAAGCATACAATTTTTTTGTCTCACTTAGAGAGAATATAAGCATAGTGCAATGATATGTAATATAATAGAAGTAGAAAAACATATTCGAAATACTGAGATGAGATAAGTGGAGTGAGTACACATATATGAAAATCAGTTTAACGGCATGTTGGAATCTATTCTCTAAAGTACGTGTCACATTACGTCATCTCTGTTTTTATTAAACATATCACAGTAAACATGATGCAGGTATGAACACACGACAACTAGAGCGAAAGGGGTTTTAAGAGTTTGACTCTGGATGGGATGTAAGGAATAACATCAGAAGCATTGCACTGGACTAGAGAATGGCATTAGGTATTGTTCATAGAATCATCACTCCTCTATCAACGACAGATCGACAGCATTTAATGGGTACAAACGTTTCCGTGAGAAAGCTGCTCTCCAATTGGTCATATCATAATGATTTAGTATATAATATCATATAGACTGGAGTGGCTGTATGCCTGATCATCGGACATTCCTGGTAAGCATTCCCAGTAACGTGATGGACTAGTTTACGTCACGGATTGTTGAGCAAACGATCTTGCCAATGGTGCTGGCTGCACCTGATTTAATGTTAATTAATCGATGATCATTTCCTTATTCCGTTTCCATATAAAGGGAATTCTGGCGTCACCGGACCAATCCCTAAGCGGATATAAAAACTCGTTAACTATGAGGAGAAAACTAGGAGCTAATGGAAATTATTCAGGGAACTGAATGCAATTTGTCTTTAGGTACCCAGTTCGACCATTAATAGTATCATTGGTATTAACAGTACCGGGAGACGCAAGTAATAATAAAATAATTTTGTTTTGTAACATATATTTTTTAAAATTAATAGTATATCTTAGACTTTTTATGGGCCTAATAACTAATCATTATATAGAACTATAAAAATTTTTTTTGGTCAAAAAGTTGTTTTTTGTATTTATATGAAGCTTGACATAAGTTTTGAGCCATATTTTTATATTTAGATACCTTTTTTTTTTTTTTTTTTTTTAAAAAAAAAAAAGAAAGTATTCCTTAAAATTGCAAGATATTTTATTCTTAATATAGCACAAAAAATAGTCGACCAACTTTTTTTAATGATATCACTGCATATTTCATTTGCAAAAAAATTACAGAGTTTAGTCATTTTTGGAAATTTTGTTTATTTTCCATTCATAAAAAATTATTTCTTAAAATTTTGGTATCACTTAAAGAAACAATATTTTCGGTTCATTATATACATAGGTATTCTTTACATAAGCATAAAAATTTGGAACTATATAGTACAATGTTTTTAAAAAATTACATTTAAAATATGCCTCAAAAAACATATCTATATTCCACTACGAAGAGAAAAAAAAAAACAAATTTTTCATTAAAAATTATATTTATGATTCTAAGGAATAATTAAAATATTATTATTAGACACACAAAAATATGAGCTCTTCTAATAATTTTAAAGCATTTAAGTCACAAAAAAAAGAGTTTAAATACTGTATCTTACTATTCCTCGCATGTGTTGGTATCCTTAAAAACCGTTCAGCAAAGGCAATAAAATTTCGTACATTTTTTTTATATTTCGATTTCGTAAAGGTACGAAAAGACAATTATAAAAAAGTAACATCGTTTTGGTAAGTTTGCATAAATATGATTCAATGAATTTGTTAAATATTTAGTTGTTTCCCTTGCTTCATTGAAGAAACAGCAAACATAGTTACAGTAAGGTTATGGCAAGGTCAAAAAGGTTTTTCGCGTTACAATATGTTTCGTTCTAAGTTTACTGTGAAACAAGATTCATATTCAGATTTTTTTCAGAACAGCTTAAAAACGTAGGTTTCATAATTATTTTAAGACTGTCTTCGATTTATGTCAAAGAAGAAAATCGAAACTTGGAACAGATTTCCAGACAGAAAATGCTTCCAATTTTCATGAAAGTTTATGAGGGTTGTAACATGTACTTCCATTTATGAAGCATTACATTTAAAATTTAGGATCAATCCAAAAACACATTTTCTTCTTCAACACGTAAATTTTAACACTCCTTTAGCGTTACATTATATGGAACACATTTTACACCCGAAAAAAGGGATTGATAAGATAGAAAAGAGTATTCTTGTAAAATACGCCACTCTTTGAAAGATGCTGAAGTCAAAATGAAAAATTATTGTTCGAGCGTTTTGTAATCGGAAAAAGTATTCCAATTTTGGGTCCCATTCCTTAACATTATGCAAAAACAGCCTTAAAATTCTGTGTGATTTGATTGTACTTTCCGTTCTATTACGGTATTCCATTTACACACAAATGAATACAATATATAAATTGACGCAAAAAAATATTTAGTTTTTGTAGTGAGTCCTAATTAATCCAACGTTTCGAAAGATATTTTATTTTAAAAGAATTTTTTTTGTATAAGACGGTACAGCAAAGCTGATAGTTCATATATTGCCAGGTTGGTTTTATTCAGAACATGTTACGTATTGAAAATCCAGATAGATGATACCACTTAAAAAATATCTGTCTGTCGATAAAATCATCAAGGAATAAACTATTTTCAGCAAATGAGCAAATTATTCTGTGCTGGAGCCTAAAATGATTACTCGATCAAATAATAAAACGTAAAGACGTCTTGGAAAAAAATCCAAGCCAGATAGAAAGAGAATAAAAATCCCACTTGCCTAATACTTCAACAAAATTTTCTATTTCTTTTAGTTTTTTAGAAAATCAGTGATGCCAATATCTCGATTATTGGCACTTTTCTTCATCACTGTCTGGAAATATGATTAACTATCTTTTATGTCTTGCCTTTCTTCAGACTTCAGTAGTATAATCTTCTTTCTATCACTATCGATTTTTATTACAAGAACACGTTTAAATTAGAATTAATTTATTACATAAGTGATATGTTTCCTAGTATAAACTTCAGAACAATGTATGGCTCATTCTCTGAATTTTTAAAAATGATTTACTGCTTGATTTTGAAATGAAAATAGTTTTAAAGAGATTTCGTAAACAAATCTAGGCAAACATTTTAACTATTCCATTCGAAAATAAGTTTTGCTTTAGAGTATTTTGGTTTGGGTGATCTGAATGAATATCTGCCTCCTACTATATAAAACTTCTTAAACCGGTACAAAAACTGCAGTACTATGGAGACAATTTTAGAGACTAAAGTTTGAAAAATTATACTTTTCGTCTCAAATAATTTAATGGTTTCAAATTTGAAAAACGAATAAAAACATTGTTATTTAAAACGGAATTATTTTAATTTTTATTCCACCGAATAAGTACAAAAATATGCAAGTGAAACAATATTTAAAAGATTTTTGTAATAAATTTTAAGTAGATGTATTGTTGTGCTAATACAATTCAGTCATGTAATTGTACTCGTATAAGTTGATATTACTTTGAAAAATTATTAATGTTTCTTAAATTACCAGATAGAGTTAAAAAAGAGAGTTTTGCAAAAAATAATGAACTGAAGAATATTTTATTAAAAATATTTAAAAGATGAAAATTCGTGATTTTATGGAAATTTGACATCCTTAAGAATTCAGGAATTATTTTGTTTATTAACGTTTATTGAATAAAATAATGCAATGCATTTCATTTTCGAACACTTTTCAAAATTTTATCGTAAAGTTTTTGCATATATGTTTGATGCCTGCCTTCACCAGTAAAGAATTTAATTTTGAAAAATATGTCATAACAAATGTCTCCCAAATTTTTTAGTTGATTGAAATAAAACATATATGAAAATTAAGTAATTTTACATTTAGCTTAAAATATATACAATTTAATAATTTACCGTTTGCTTTAATATTAATTACATGTAACTTAAAATACATTACATTTAATAATTTATCATTTGCCTTAATATTAATTATATTTAACTTTAGATGAATTATATTTAATAATTATCGTTTGTTTTTATTTAAATATCTAAAAAGAACATCATTATACACTTCAATATTTTATTATTTGCTTTAATTCTAATATTTAAATGAATAATTATTTTTAAAAGGTTAGCATCTTTGATGGCTAAACCTGTTCTTTACAAAACTTTGCGTATAACATTTAATTTAATTTCGTTTTGTTTTATTTTATGAAATAAATATGTTCTTTAAAATACAAGATCTCTACTTACGACAGAGTTAATTTCTGACAAACAGATGATATATAAGTCGGGTTAATATTTCTCTCTCTCAACTCTATTTTCAATCAAACACGTAATAAAAACTGTACTCAAAATACGGGAATTCGATCTATGTACACACGTATGCATGTGAAAAATACCCATATTATATTATTCATATAGTGAGCAAAAATATAACCTAAAATATTACTGAATGTTTTGTGGTTGTACGAGCGGATGACTGTAAGTCTCTTTGGCTATAAATGGAATAGAAAGTTTAAAATGTTTCAGTGATCCATTAGCTAATCATATGTTTGAAGACTCTAAAGACCTATTTGCATGATAAAATACTATAACGAAGTGGTAAAAAAATTAAGTTTAGCAATAACTTATTTATAGGCATCTTAAAATTAACAATAATTTTTCCGTTACGATCGCGCAAAATAAACCATTTTACTTATAAACTTAAACTCTCCGAGCCCTGATATTTTTCGGAACTTCGAATAAAAGTTTTTCTATAAATTGAAGCTTCTTTTAAGGCCTCAAAAAGCAGCAAGGCGTGTAAAGTTAAGTTAATCTAAAGAAGTGGAACAAAGGTTATTTTCAAAATAAAAATGAGAAAAAAAAAAAAAAAAAATGTTGCGCGAGAGTAAAGCTTTAGTTTTTACTATATTTATTTAAAAAAAATAGAAAAGAGGAGTTCCCAATTTGGCCTAGATCCTATCAAATTACTCTTTACTTTTACTATCACTCGTAAGGTTGCGTTCACTTTTCTCTCAGAAAATTTGCATTCAGATACTCTAGCTATTCACGATAAACACGTTCTTGGAATAGTTGATAATAAGATAAAGGAAAAATGCAAGACAAAAAAAAATTATATTATCGAAAGAAATTGAATTACAAGCCAAGATGGAATTACTCTCTCATCTTTATCCAACCAGATTTGCTTTCTCACTTCAATTATTTTTGCTGTAAAATAGTTTTCCTTTCCTCCGAAGAGAGAGAGCTTTACAGTGTTTTACTGCATAAATTTATTTTAAAGACGATGTAAAAATTCCATTCTTGTAAGATGAGCGCAGTGTCGATGGAAATGAATTTCGATGGCCGCCAGAAAATGTTCGGAAGATGGCCTTTCTTTAGAGCCGTGTCAATTTTTTTGCGATAATATTTTTTAAAGAAAAGTTTAGGGATTTTAAGCCTTTTTAAAGTTGTTTTTAAAATTAACAAGCGATGCTATTCATGCGGTTTTCTATCACATAAATTTATATTTTTTTGAAAGTATGCGATGTACTCATGCTTGTATGCTTTTATATATGTAAAGAAGGGGAAATTTAGAAAAGAGCAATTTGATAGCATTATGGTGAGTGCTCCACAATTGTACCGTTGGCAGCTTTCCAAGATCAATCTTTTTACATTCAGTCATGTATGAATCACTGAATATGTTAAATACACAGCCAATAAATAACGAGGTAAATATATTGTACCAAAATTATGTTATTTACAAAAATAGAGAAGTGTCCAAAATGTAGCTGCTGAAGTGATGACGAACACATTTCCCAAAAGTTCACTGGGTAGACAATGTTAGGTGTTTTTGAAATGGGAGGCAGCGACCATTTCCGTTTGTTTCCTTTGTGATGTCATGGCTCGCATGTATTTTTAATGTTACTTATTCTTGGAAATGTTATACTCTGTTTTTGATTGATGTCACTGCTCCCCAAAGCGGAAATTGATGCACTGCCCGCCCAGACAGTTTCGCAGACGAGACGTTGTCCTTGGCGAGAGCAGAGCTCTGTAGATGAATTCTGGTGTTTTTGTATGAGTGATATGAAGTTGTTAATAAATGATTTTGGATTTAAAATGGATGCCTCCAAATACATTTGCCACTACTCCACACCTTTTTAAGAGCTCTCCTCGTCAAATCTTTGGAATAGGGAGTTATAGTGAATGTTCAACGGCATTGTGAAAAATTAACGATACTTGTAACATGCCAACGAACCAACGTAACATATTGCCAACGGACCTCGCAATTTTGAACGTTGGTCAAGTGGACGATACCTGAGCTGGCACCTTCCTCTCCAAACTTCTGTACCAAGCCAACAGGAAGGCTTGGGATCACCACCAGATTTACGTTCATCATCCCCTCTACATGGCGGGTCTTCAGTGGCATCAGGAATCGAACCCGCGATTCGACGAAAACAACGCCGTTGTAATCCACCCGCAACCGTGACGACCAAGATACCTCAACCACAACGAAACTCAGGAAGACAAATCGAACCATCCAAGTAAGCTTTCTCGTGGTGTCTTTCTGTTGTACGATAACGTTACTCCATACAACCAGCGAAACAAAGGATCTTTTACAGACGTTAAAGTGGGAAGTCTTGACTTTACCCCACCATCCTATAGTTCCATATCTGCCCTCATACAGCCATCACGTTATCTACGAGCTAAAAAAGCACCGTGGGGACATAGCTCCAAGCGAATGATAAAGTTAAAGAGTGCGCATGCAACTGATTCACACAGAATTTAATGGATGTTCACGAGCATGAAACTCGTCGACGTTGTCAATGGGATAAATGCCTAAGCTATTGCGGACAGTACTTTTAAGGTTCACTAAATAAATTATGTGACATGTCCTCTACCTCTTATTTACTGCCTGGACCTCATACTTATGAGTTAAAACACTTAAAAGTTTTTCAGAAGATTTTCCATCATACATGTCGTAAAGTTGGAAGCGACGCAAATGCAGTAATGCTATTGAGGTACAAATTTTATGTAATGTTGCCTTTCCCTAATGTTAAAAAAATTAGGAAATTTTTTCCTGTTAGAACTTTGTTTTTAACAATTATAATATATTTTAACGTGACTAGTATATAGAGAACGGTATATATATTTTATTATTCTATTCATTTCTGTTTAAATAAATCCATACGATTATACGATTAATTACATGCCATAATTATTATCTGATATTGCATTGTTAAATGTGTTTTTCAGCCTTACGTGGCACAACGAAAAATTGAGAACTTTTAAAATATTTCAAAGTTTTAAGGCCACTCTATGATAAACGGATATATCATGTGAATTTATGTGATAAATGGAATATTTTTTAATCTTGAGTTAGGGTGCTGTTCCTTGATATTCGGTGAAGACAATCTTAATTCATAAACATTCTGAGTTAGATCTCTCTCTCTCTTTCATTTGGAAATTACAAAATTATTATATAATAAAAATTAATAATAGATTTTCGCGTAGTTCATGATACAAAGCTTCCTGAAGGATATTTATGAATGACTTTTACTCATCACCAATATTATACGGAGATTACTATACCATTCATAAATTAAACTAATGTACAACATACTTTATACCTCCGATCCTTCATTATCAAAAGAGGAAGAAAAAAGCAATGCATTCCATAAATGAATAGTTGATCCAAAATCAAAATAATAGTCATATCAGTCGAAGTATCTCATGCCTTAATATCGTCGAAATAAAGTAGATATTGCAAAAAATGAGTGCACTCGTTACATCGAACTTCAGGCTTTGTCATAGGGTAACATTACACTTTCCCCCATGCAATTTTAGCTACCATTTCCTTCTACCCCCTTCAATTTCTGTCCCTTCCCAGAAGTTTTAATTCCCGACTCCTTATACAGCGATGTAAAAAATTAAATTTTTGAGTAACAAAAATACGATTTAATTAGCAACTTTATTCCCCGTTGATACGTTGCGATAAAAAAAATATTTCTCTTATGTCATTTCCGAATTTGTATTAAATCATACCCTCGAAAACAATAGCACGCAAAACCTTAAAAATTACGAAGAACATGCAGGCATGGTGAAATATGAACCCTAAGCCTTTCTTCATTCGTCTGATGCCTGGCGAATCACCTACATCTAAAGCTATGGTTTCCTAGGAAAGCGGAGCTGTTATCTGGCAGTCGCAATATTGCGGTGGAAGACGTCACTAAAATACTGTCTCTGTAAACCAAATGGCAAGATTACCTAAGCTGCATTGAATGCGAAGAATTTACTTCATCGTTTGGTGACATTCTCCACCGTAATATGACGACCGTTAGATTACGATACCAGTTTCTTAGGAAACCGTGGCTGAAGTGTCCACTCACGACTCACACTTGACTATGAGATGGGCGAGCTGCACAGCCTCCGTGCCGATTCCGTTGTAGGCGACGCACTCGAACTCCCCAGCATCTTGCCTCGTCACGTTGAGCACACTCAGGGTGGACTTGCCCTTCTCCACAGTCTCGTGGGTTCGGCTCATGTCGAAACCGGCCCGGCGCCACGTGATCATCCTACTTACGAAAGGATTGGCAATGGCTTCGCACTCGAATTCCGCCGTCTCGCTGCTACCGGCCACCACGGTTCTGGTCAGTTTGGTGATGCGGGCGGGAACTGGGGAAAGAAAAAAGAAATTTTTATATTCAGATGCAGATTTTGTATAAGAAACACAGTTTATTTCATTCAAAATGAATAATAAATTTACTTGTTTCATTCAAACGAATCAAAAATAATGAATGCTTAAATTAATTTTTGTCTTTTAAAACTTGATTCAACTAAACAGAGTTCGATTAGATGAATGAAGTGAATAAAGTATACGGGAGTCCTTCGAAAAATGTTGTGCAGCTTTTTCTTATAAATGCTGCAATATACCATTATATTTATGAATGCTATATATCCGATTTCTTATATATGCCAATACAAAGAGGGGAGCATATATTTTTGCTTTAAACGATGATGAAAATCGAAGAAGTTTTTATACATCAATCTAATATCTGAAAATGAATGAATAAATCCTTAATAATAATTTAAGATGCTCTTGATAGTACAGAACAATTAACACTTTTCAAACTTTTAGATTAATCAATATATTAAGCTACCGAAATACACTTTGATTAATTCATTTAAGGAAAACATTCGAATAAATGAAACAAGTATATTTTGTTGAAAATAGTTATGCGACCGCTTAAGAAAAGAAGTATGTGATAGAATTTATTTCTCACAGAATATCTAAATCGATATTTATTGCGATATGAAGTTATTCTCTGGAGAAAAATGTAGTCCGTAAAAAAGAATAATTAATACCAAACATCTTAAAGTCTTTTACCGGAAAATAGTTTCTGGAAGCTTTTAGGAAGAATTATAATAGATTTTAGGAAGATATATTATAGAAAAGATAATATTTATAAATTAAAGATGGTCTGACCAACACACGGCCCTCGGCCGCGTGTGACCCGCCATGTGTCAACCTGCGGCCCGCGAAGCTGTGTCTACTGAATATGGATTTAAGCTTTTATTGTACTTAAAAGTACTAAAGAACATTCCACCCCATGAGTCTTCCGTATCATACCCTACTAAAGTGGGAATATCTCACAAACCGATTACCTGCTAATCTGTCTGCAGCAAGCCTAATATATTTGACGCAGAAGTGTATTGTTCCAGACAGACTGACTGCTCGGTGTCTTTTGATCGCAAATAATTTAGCACCAGCGCTATTTTGTAACTGCAGGACAGTTTTTTTTTAAAATTTTATTTCGTGTAAATATATTTAAATCAATAAAATGTAACTTACTTTAATTTATAGCAGAATGTTCTTGATTTTTTTTAAATGAAGTTTGGGAGGATTAGTCGCTTCCCACGACTCGAAAGGTGAAAGTTGAGGTAGTTTTTAACATAAGAATTTCAATTTCAATTCAATAACATCGAATTCATCACTTGTGCACACACACGCACACACATATATACAATAGCACACACACACACACACACACATTTAATAAAATGTGTTTCCAAAGCGGCCCTGGAAAATATTTTGGGTTGATAAACCTGGATTAATCTATCGTATATCAACTGTAATAATGGAATGAAACGAATCTGTTCTTTTATTTTACAATACGTCTTCTACAACCTATGTAGTTCATGCATTAATTTTCAAATGCAATTGTTTGGGCACTAACATCTGTATCCCAGACAGTAACGTACCAAGGGTGAGGGGCAGATTGCCCCAGTGGGGAGGGAGAGATCTTCAAATATTCTTAAGATTTTCGTTGATTTCAAGCCTCATGGATACATTTGGTTAGATAGAAGAAAAGGAAATCTTACCAAAACTCAAATATTAAGATGCCATGCTAAAGCAACAAAAGTTGAAAAAGATGAAGTCGTCTGCATTGAAAGTGTTAAAAATACTCCTTAAATGAACTTTCAAGGATCAGTCCTTAACTTATATTTGTCTTTAAAGTTTTTTTTCATTAACAAAGTATGTGTTTTAATTCCTTCTTGCGTGAAAAGCCTTTCAAAGTTGAAGTTAATTAAAAGCTATCTTCGATCAACAGAGAGCCAAGTAAGACTTAACAGTTTGGAAATATTTTCCATTCAAAACGTAATAACAAAAAAAAAACACGTTAATTTTGACGAGGCTATAGAAATATTTTCAGAAGTCAAAGCTCTCAAAAAAAGTTTAATCTTTTTTGATTCACAAAAAAGTAAAAAAAAAAAAAAAATTAAACATCAAAAACGACTGATTAATAAGTTGTTTTAAATGTAAGTTAGTCTGCTAGATGTAAGTTGTTTCATCTTTAGTCCCCTTTTGTTTTCCTAATTTTTAACTGTTTAATTTCAATTAAATATAGATAATTACGTATTTGCTTTGACATTTTATTTGGTGATCATTCCACCAAGGGTTGAGAGAGAGGCGCAAAGATTTCCGTCCCGAGCCTCGATAGCCGTAGGTTGCTACTGATCCTGGAGTAACTTAATTTTTCCACAAGTTGTCAAAGAACCATTTCAATTTCACTTTGTGCACCCAGCGTACGCTCAGTTTCTTGAATTCTAATGTTACCTTCAGAGCTTCATTTAGACACTTTTAGATTGATTGTATGTAGTTCTCTAATTTTTGGATCCTAATTTGCTGAGTTCTTGAAGAGATACGTTACAACCCAACCTCCTTTTGTTCATCATTAACATCGGTTCTGCTTCAAAAGAGTTAGTGACTTTTTTACATAATTTTGTAGATTTATTATGTTCCCTTAAATGTAAGCAATTTACTAACGTATATACGATTGGTGTTCATCTTCTGTATTGATAAGAACTTTAATGGTGCCTACTTCACATTTGACGACATTCTGAAACGGTGCAGTCATTTTCAACACGTGTTACATAAACCGGATTTAATGCAACGATTACAAAAGAACGCCATAAGAAAACTCAAGGATTAAAATGTAGAGCTGCGAGTGCTCAACATAATATTTACCATTCTGCCGACGCATGATTTATCTTTATTTTACAAACACGTCTCCTATTCAAAAGCTGCAAAGAACATTAGATATTCTTGGTATTACTTCCTTCAATTTGAATAAAATTGGCCTTCACAGTAAAAGTATTGCTTTTTGAAATATTAATTAAGCACTTTTAGTTTCAAAGTAGGAATGAATTAAATACTTACAGATGACGTTTATATTGACAGTTGTCCAAGTGACGCCTTCTGTGTTTGCCGCTTCACACCCATATTCACCGCCGTCTTCTCGTGTGACATCAGTCAGTTCTAGAAGAGGCCCTCTGTACACCGCCCTGTGTCCGTACCTCACTCCACTGGGCCTCGCACTACCGTCCGCCATGTCCAGGAGGGGCAATCCGTTCCTGGTCCACGAATAGGTCACTTGGGGAGGGTTGGCCTTGGCGGTCAGGTTGACCACTGTCGATTCGCTTTCCAAAACGTCGAAGCGTTCTGCAGGGGTCAAGAGAAATTCTGGTTTGTCTGTTGGAAGAGAAAAATCAATTATAACTTTTTGTATTATAGTAAAATCAGCTCGAGAAAATATGAGGGAATTTTCTACAACGTTTGACACCTGCATAAGTTGATAATGTTTCATTTGATTTATTTATAAACAGGCAACAAATTTGTTATGTATTTTCATGTGCAAGGTAATGCGTGCTTGGCTATTCAATACAATCGAGTTAATGATGTCATGCATGAATGAATGATGAATATGGCGTAGAGTTCAGAATTGAAAATTTGGATTAATTTGCCGGGAAAAAAATTATTCGTAATAAGCATAGTATATTAGTAAAAACAGTAAGCATACGATAATGTGAGTAATTGTTATACGTAAATTAATTTTTTGAATACAATTATTACTTTAACTTTAATGCACCGATTACACAACATAATTACACTGTATCAATATTTTTACACTTAAAATGTACGATAGAGTCTATTTCACACAATAACTAGGAATGATATAAGAAGAATTTTAATGAAATTAATCAAAAATTGCTGCAACAATTGTTAAATTGCTATTTTATGTATGTGTTTGGTGCTATTCTGTGGGCAATAAATGAGATATTAAAATTATTAAACACAGCTAGACATAATAATAAGATAGAAAATTAATTATTGACGTATTCAGATTTCGAGATACTTCGGCTCGTGACTGTCTAGATTCGATGATTCTTTCTTTCGTAAACATGTCCAGTTGTCGTCTTTGTACCATTATTCGTTCTGTTTAATCGTTAACAATGTTCCTTTGCCCTTAAATTGCACGAAACATACCTGAACCGCTTGTGCCGAGTGAGCCACTTTATAAATGTTCCGATGAGTGCAGATATTTTGTGCCAAAAGACGTTCGACTGAAATATGAGTGTGTGTTTTATAAAGACACTTTTATCTTTCATAGACGATTCTCAACAAGTTATTTCGAACAAATACACAAATGTTTACTCACAATGTTTTGCATTTTATGAATTATATTTAATTTTTGTCGTCTTAAGAATTATGCTTAACCTTTTTAAAACGTAGATTCCTCCTGAAAATTGGTCAGAGATCATTCTGTTACATGATATGAGTATTTGTGTCCATTTTGAGCAACTGTAAAAGTAAAAACATTGAAAAATTTACTACAATACATCAATTTTTTATTGATATATGACCAAGAAATGGAGAAAAGTATTGTCGTGTTAGGTTGACAGAAATTGATAATTTATTGGACCGCTATTTTTAATGAAACGAAAATTATACTTCCCACTCTCCTAGGAAGAATTTCGAGTGTCAATTTATCTAAATTGTTCCATGCCTTCTCCTTCAATTCAGCAGTTGAGTATTTCAAGTTATTGCAGATATTTGGAAAAGTTCCCGAACATTTTATATGGGTTGAAGTTGGGGAACAATGCTGTCGAGTCCAGAAAACCACTGTTAGTAGCTAAACACTGTTAGTAGCTAACCACTGTTTGATACTACTTCTGCAATGAACTGCCCTTTTGTCTTGCTGAAAAGTACTGCGATTTCAGCGAAATCTTCGTAAATAAGGTATACATTTCTGCACATCTGTTGGTGGGTTAAACAAATCATTTTACACTGGACGAATGCTAGAGGGTTTGTTCCACAGGCAGTAAAAACTCACCAGATCATGCAACTTCCCTCTCCAAAGTTCCTTTTAGAAAAATACTTGTTGTCTTTTCTCAAATCATGCCAGTATGAATTAAATCCATTCAGGCCCTCCAAATTAAATTTTTCTTTCATCACCGAAAGCAATCGGCAGCTAAAAACATTACTTATGTAGTCAAAGGTACATAAAAAAATACAGCAAAAGATGAAAAGAAAAACTTTCTTTACTCCAGTTTATTTTATGTTTTCTCGGGCACACTCAAATCTTGCATTCTTGCGGAATGGTTTCAAATTTGGTACCGCTTAAACTTGCTCTAAGAGTGTAAGAAGTAGACTTTTAAGAAGTCTTACAAATTTTTAGGACAATTTTAGTTCACGTTGTTTCTTTGTCTCGTTCGCGGTTAACAAAGAATTCGATGCTGCTCAAACAAATCGACATTTATCTTTTAGGACAGTACAAATGAATATCTCGGACATTTAATTGTTCCATGATTTGTCTTATTTCGAAGAAAATTTCCTTCTATGTTATGAAATCACCCTATTTTATGATTTATCTCCATTTCCATTGTCATTTTAAACGTCATTGAAACCTTTTTCGCGTTCTGATAATTGTAAGTCACGTAGTATATTAATTAAATATTTTCGAAATAGAGTACAATCACCTACATGCTATTTTGACGAGAAAATGAAACGTGGATTTAAATTTATGAGCCGCATCACGTGTACTCACTTCGCTATTACCACGGTGCATGCGCATAACCATTGTTGTTGTTTTCGTGTCCATGGACATCATAAAAAACATCAAGCACCATGGAGCAATATTAATATCAAATGCCCCCAAAAGCATCCAAGACAGCGTCTGCCAGTTCTGATGCCTCAGGGCCATGTAAGGTATCTTGTAGGGGGTGCATAATCATTTTTGTGCGTGTGTTCTTCCTATCTAGAACAGCTATTCTTTCTACACATGCAAATCATATTTGTTAACTTTTATTTTAAATTAAGAATTTTAGAGCATTCATGGTGGACTCAGACGAAGCAATTTCAGTAACGTGCAATTAAAGCGAATTTCTAATAAAAATACTGTTTAGTTCGCATCACTGAGTCATCGTATTTTGTGCCTACAACCAACTTTGAATAAAAGATAAGACCGATGCTGTTAGTAACGAGAAGATGAAAACAACGATATGCAATAATTTTAACGAAACTGTTTAAATGCTCATCATAATTATATGAAACTGTTTCCCCAAAAGTAATTCATAACTATATAAATGTCGTCCAATATCCTACAGACCCACTGTGAGCGTGCTTCTGTATAATTCTGCAATTTTCTCTGTGTACTTGGAAGTTAAGTCTTGCCTGATACTTAAATAATTAAAAGGCAGACTTATTTCTTCAATAATTAAATTTCAGACACGCACAGTTATGTTCTGTAAGAGGTTGAACCTGATTAAAAAGGATCAAATGAAAACGGACTCTTCCCATTTAACATTTCGTCCTTCCATATATTATGTCAGAAGTATTAAAGATTAAATCTTTGCATAAAGTTTCCGTATCTGAAAGCGAAGTTATCCTACTTAATTCCTTGAACAGCAACTGTTCGCAAATTAAACATTTTCTCCATTGCGTTACCTCGCACGATTGGGTTTATTTTTAAATTAAGTTACGCAGCGGTATTCTTTTTCGTTTTCCCGCCATTTGCGAAGACGGTTGCGGCCATAGGTTACGTTAAACGGAAGTTGTTATTAAAAAGAACAGACTGGAAAAAAATGGCGTCGAAGCGATTCTTCTAATCTTGTTCAGAAACGAGTAATTTGAAAGAGCTTTTATTCTATTAATTTTGGTAAGGATTAATTTTTTCGCTATCCGCGTAATCTCTGTAGTTTGTTTCCGTCTTTTCGAATTTTTATTCCGAACGTGAAAAAGGCTTAAGTAAGTGCGATTCTTAAAAACGCATAGATTAAACGCAGAATATACGAAGCCCAAGAATTTTTGCATAAAATGAATAGTAAATATTTAATTCGAAATTATTTAAATTAAATAAACGTGAAAAATGAAAAGTAATCCTTTTAATAGTTCGCAAAGATATTATTAGCAGTTGAAAGCAGTATTTTACCTTGGGAATTTAAAACATTGTGAAAAAAGATTTAATTTAATGCATAATTTTAAGACATTTATTCAGATAATTTCTGAGTAAACTTTTCTAATATTGCAATTAAGTTTGCGATAAACATAAAGTGACTTTTTATTTAATTTACTTGCTTGAATTAATAATGTAAACAATGTTATATTTACATTAGCATGCTTTTGAAACTATTCATACAAAGTGAAAAAAATATTCGGTATTTCCCTTTGAAAATAATTTAATAAATACTTAATTAAACACTTTTTGGATCAAAATGTGAATTTACATGAATTAATGAAAACATAGCAAAAAAATTAAGAATTGAACCTGTACACTCTTTACACGCGATTTCGAATTTTGCATTTCCCGAAATGTCATATGTGACCTGATAATAAAATCTTAATTTAATTTTATAAATAATTCATTATTTTAAAAGGCATTTTTTTTTGCAGCGAAGAGCTCGTAATGCAATCGAATTTTTTATTTACAATTATGTAGGACTTTGAACAGAATTAACATAAGCTTTGAAATATTCTCGTGTCGAAGTGAACTATGAGTTTATTTCTAACCATCTTGGACCTGGATATATATATATATATATATATATATATATATATTCTAAGATTTACTAATATATGTTTTTCATTTCAGAGAATTAAATGAGTGCCTTTTAAAAAAATTAAACGTTCGGATGTACTGACGGAACTTTATCAATCTTTCATAATTAATAAAACAACGAAGTAAAGGTCACCATTAATTCTTAATATTCCTTTTTTTCTTTCAAGAAGAATTTTCTGAGAAAGTCCGCATTTTTAGGCCATGTTTTCCTGGAAAGGAAAACAGAAAACGGAAAATTGTTGATGTCATCAATCAGTATCAAACTGTTCTGAAAAGTCATGACTCAAACAAATCTTTTTTCCTTTCACATTCGCTGTGATTATCCATAACTCATCTTCTCAAAGGAAAAAAAAAGTCAACAATTTATCAATAAAATGTAGTTATTGAAAAAGACCCCTAAACCGTTTACAAAGTTTCGAGGAAAGAATTAAGATTTTTCGATTTTAGTTTAGATGATTGAAAGAAATTTGATTGGAAAATAAAGATTCCATACTTAACGAACAGAATAATTACAGATACAACATTGGAATAGTATTTATGTTCTTGGCAATTGAAACTTCAGGTAAAAGGAAGCTTTTAAATATATATTATGAGGGGGGGATAGCTAAAAAAATTCTACTGTAGTGAGAACTGTGATGGCGAAACACTTCTTAATATTCAAATGAATTTATGAATGTTAACTTTAGCCGTATTGATAGTTAAATATACAAAGGTGGCTCAAAAAGTAGCGAGTTAGGAATGGGAAATGGGAATGAGGTACTCACTATAACATATTGTCCATTGGTCATTTCTGTTTTTCTCATGCATGTTTATGGGTATAACGCCCTATGCATACCGAAAAATTTCCAACATGACTTGTTTAGCTGATGAAACCTTCTTCGTCTCCTTTGGAGCTGATTCACCAGAAGAAATCCTTCATTTTGATTGTTGCCCGGTTTCCGGTGTGTAATGAAAAATCTAGGTCTCATTAAAGGTGACAATTCAACTCAAAATGAAGGCACCAACTCGATATGGCAGAAATCAAAACTAGCTAATGAATAGGTTTCACATTTATTTTGGCACCATTTGACAGATGTTGGCAGCAACAAAATTCTTTAAGGCTCCCGTTTACCGGTCATTTTGATTTTGTAAACGCAATGTTAATCCTATAGAATTTCGACTACCGTTGTCAGATCTTTATTGCGTTCAATTAGAACAAATAGTAAATCGCATCTGAAAAAGTAAAAAATAATAAAGGTTTCTGCGAAATTAAATTTTACCCTGGTTTTTAAAAATAATTTAAAATACTTTTAAAGACCGGAAAGCTCACAAATGAATCATTAAAATAGGGGGGGGGGGATATTTTTAAAAATTGGAGAAAAGATTTAATTACATAATAGCATTCATTATGTTTTGCTCTTTCAGATGCATTTCATTGCATTCAAGTAGATCAAACAGTAAATATTGGAGAACAGAAGTCGAAATTCCATAAGATTAACATTACGTCCGCGGATTCAAAATCGTCTTTAACTCCATCCATCGTCAAAACAGGCACTTTTTGAACCACCCTCGTAAACTCTCCTATTTTAAAATTTTAAAACTGGAAAAAAAAAAAAAAAAAAAACCCGATAGTGTCACTCACTACACAGTCTTTGTATTAAAAATTTGACTTTTAGCAGATATTTTTGAGACTTTTTCCTCAAGCACCAGTATACTCATTCTGCTGGAATTTATTTGTACCAAAGTTATCAATATTAAATAAAACTATTATAAAATATAATCGACAGCTTTTTTTGTGAAAGAAAAATTCGTGGATATGAAAAGTATCCCATATGGGGTTTGTTCAGCATTTCATTGAATATCTTTCGGGGAATAAAGAGGAGACCGAAGATGGCAGCGTGCATCTGAGTGATTTAGAGTTGAGAGCTAACTACGTAGAAAGCAATGTACGAGTGAAGTCATAAGGGTGAGTTCAAATTTAATAGACAACTCCAGATGAAAATACGCGAGTTTATGTTTGCTAAATCAATTCCTTAGATTCTTGGTAGAAAAGTCAGATTGAATGATTTTTTTAAACATCGCACTTAGGAGCAATATGAGGGTTGTTGGTGATGGGCCTTGTAATTTTGAGCCGTAGTCAAATGCCAAAGACAAAAACTGAATTAGTACCTCATTCTCCAAGCTTCGACACCACTCCATTGGGAGGATATGGAGCCACAACAGATTTAATGAGCATCAGACCTTCTATACGACAGGCATTTAATGGTATCAGTACTTGAATCCGCGACTTGTCGGAAGCAAAGCTGGCCGTGAACTCACAATCCTGACCATGCAGTTTTGGTATAGTCGATTTACCGGAAGTAGTTCGAGCTCACACAACAAAGGTTTGCAACTATCAAATAAGTTTCTAGGAAGAACCATCATTCCAGACTTAATTAAAAATGAAAAAATGAATTTTACAGAAATAAGTTTACTCAAGGAAGATATTTATACAATAAAAACTGTATACAATAGATTTAAAGAGTTAACACCAAGTATTTTTGAAGAAAATAACGAACAAACCAAAAGAATGTTAATCATACTACGAAAGCCAGGAAAATACAACTCTTCATTAGTCAGCCCTGGATATGGTGCACAAATAGTAAAGATACAAAAAGAAAAGGAATAACAAATTAAACAAATAACTGGAAAAATAAAGTATATTTACGGGATAACATCTACATGTTGACATACAAAGTGTTACGACCCCAGTGTGACTACAGTGTATTGTAAATAACACCCAGTAGTGTAAGAATGTGTTCGGCAAGATATGACGCTCTGTTATCTTTTTCTAAAGTACGATAGGAAGTGTTTTGTATGTAGTGTTCATTGAGTGAGTTGAATAAGGGAGTCTTTAAAATAGCTCTCTCTCTTAATATTATTGTCGAGATTTGATTTAATGTCCTCCCCTCTAACAATAAATAGTTGTGTTAGCACAGGGTAATAAAAGGAAGAATTTATCAAGAAAAGAACGTTATGTTCAATTAATATACATAAATAAAATAAGGAAATATGAGTATAAAAAAGGACCAAATCAAGACATTGGGAAGAAGGAGACGAGATTTCGGATAGTTAGAAAAACATCAGCTCAAGTATTGTCCTCATCGTTTGACCTGTTTTTGGAATTCCGTTGCTATTCTTCAATATACAGTCCGTACGATGCAAGTACAAAGGGAATAAAAAATTGCATCTGAAAGATTTGTTATCAGTGTTTCTCCACTGATAATTTTAACTATTCATGTCGGGGGTTGAACTTACGCGTCTGACGGTATGTTTAAAAAAGAAGAATCTTTCACTGACAATTAGAGGGAGGTATATAAAAGTTAACCAAATCAAGCGTCAAAATAAAAATAAATCAAACAGTAAAGATTATCGCAATTTGAAAAACCAAATTAATTGCTAAACACTAGAAGTTTTCTTTAAAAAATTCAGAACACTGATAAAAATTATTCACAAACAATGTTCTGGTATCTTTCAAGGCGGAAACCAGTCGGTGTATATTAGTGCCATTTTTATACATCGGTGAATCAGTATGGAACGAAGAGGGACATAATTTTCCTCATATTAAAACATTCGTATGTGCCACACTGTTTGATGACCGAGACCAACTTCTGCGGGTTATTTCTGGACAATCCATCGATGGTCTACGAAAAGGAGACAGTTCACAAATGTCAATTTGTTGTTGAGGAATTGACGGCTGACCAGTGCGGTACAAATCCGCCGTCTTATTCCGTCCCGAATGAAACACTTGGACCCATTGTGGAACACGCTCATATTCTAATGCACTATCGTAGCAGACCTCCCGAATTCCGTGATAACATTCAGATGCCTTTTCACCTCAGGTAACTTTGATTTTAATCTACGAATGCTGATCACCTTTTGTAAACAAGCTTTAGGTCGGTAAACATAACACTCTCCACTTCAACGTCGCACAGATACCCTTCTAACTGGATAGACTACTTCATGCAATCTACACAACAGCAACAGCGTCACCTGGCGGCTCCCATATCTTGAGAGCGCATGCAATATGTTCTGCGATTTTATGTACTATGCTGCATCTACTTTATACACAACTCCCCGTATGTAGAAGAGAATATATATAGAAGTATTTACTTGTGCTGAAGTCCACTAGATCCACGAAGTCCGTCTGAGAAAGTCCGTGACCATTAATTAATTGGGAAAGAGGACCATAGAACAAAATATTCATTCGAGAACAACACCAGGACTGAAAGATGAGATTGATTCCATAATTTTGAACCATTTTTAGATGTCGAGGTCAATACTTGAGTTGATATTTACTCACCTAATTTATATACAGCAGGAACATTTTAATCCCGCATATTCGGGACCCAGCCGTGCTGGATTGGTGAATTTGCCGGATAATCGAACGTCAATACATTTTTAAAGGGGATATACCCCATAGATAAATCTACCTAAATAAAAATTTCAACTATTAAACTATGTATTTAATGAGTTTATACACATTCTTACAATTTGTGTAGACGATATAAATATCTAACAAAGTATTTCGCCCTTTTAGCAACTATAAAATTAAATTCAAAATTTTGTCATTTATTTATATAATTTCATTACTCCATTGTGAAACTCTTTGTCTATTTTTGCCTTTAATCACTTACCTCTTCCTTTAATTTGTAAATTATTATGTACTTATGGCAAGTAAAGACTTTGAAATCTGTATAAATTTGTTTGATTTCATCTATTTATTTTTTATATCATAAATTGTCAAGAAACTAATGCTGAGGTCACTTGTTAACTCTAGTTTTTGCTGTACACTGACAGTCGTATACTTACGCTTATCAGTTTTATTAGCACTTAAAGAATACGTGCTTCACTTCCAGAACATTCTACGGTACAGTACATTGTATGTACACAGTTATTATACCGAGCAAACGTGATATATAGCCTGACAGAAAACGAGAAATACTGTATTGACATGAAAAGAGACAGTTACGTTAAACACTGGGCGAAAATGCTAGCAGCGCTGTGTCGCTACCCAGCTTTCAAGTTCAAAAAACACTCGAATCTGCACGCAAAAATCCGAAAGTAAATGGCTTGTGTATTATAGAATATGTCAAACCAAGGAATATGGATCCTATTGGAGTGGTGTGAAAATTGAAAGAGGGATGTGTCAGCTCTCAGCCGTCTATTAGCCAAGACTCAAAATTACGAGATCCGTTATCAATAGCCTTCGTGTTCCTTCTTATTGCGACGTTAATAAACGGTCACGATCACAATCGAATGCCGTATTAAAAGAGCACATACAGTACAACGACATATGAGGAAACTATGAGCCCCAATTTCCTTTAATGTACATCAACTTCCTTTGCACCACAAACGGTCTTTGATAAAAGCAAGACACAAACGGGTCAAGCAGTTCGCAACTTAAATCACTGCTATTCTGGCTCGTATAGTCTTTTGAATGGAAAGTTATTTGATTAAAGTTAAATTAGTGCCGAGTCGCGGAATATAAGTGAAATACCGTGCGAATTTCCTGTAGATAGTTAAACCAACAATAAATGTATTTAGGAATTTAATTTGAGCATAATGACAATTACCATTTGATATGATACACAAAAGAATATGTTTAATATGCAGGATAATGCTTCAAGCATTATGGGTACCGTATTCGAAGGATAACGAAAGCCCATTGACATTTTAATAATGGTTATAAGGATTTAATTCTTATTATAATGGCTAATTACTTAAGACTGAATACTTAATCTTCATGTGCAGAAGGAATTCTGGAGAGACTAATATGCTCTTTCGAAAGTGAAAATTTTAATATTCATTTCTCAGAAACTGTTTAATGGTTGTTTTAATTTTATCATAAAGGAATAAACTGCTTCACTTTAAGAGATTCTTAAATAAAATGAAAAGCATTTTAAATAAAACTAACTTATTCAAATCAATAAATTATTATTCGTTATTACGAAAGTTCTAATATTAACTGGTCCATGATTCGAGTATATATAGTATTAATTTTCATATTAGTATGTAAATTTGTTTTACAAATGGATTAAAATTCGGTTAACGAGACGAAGAAACGTCACGCAGTTGTTGTAGTAATTCATTAAAGATGCCAGAAGCACCTGTGATGCCAAAAATGGAGATAAAAGTAATTATTATTCCAAAAATTTTTCAGTCATATTATTGTTTTTAATTTTGACGGGTGAGTTGTCATGGTAACGTTACAGAAAATGTGTTGCATTAAATAAATAATTTTTTATACTTCGTTTACGAAATCTTACCGGAGATAATCGTGGTAGTTCCAATTAAATATCTTTAATTAAAAACCAATGGATTAATAAGGCTTAATTCTATTGTTATATTCATTTCCATAAAGAAATTGACGTAAAAATATGAATAACAATTAATGCATTATTAATCTTATCAAACAGATAGTTGAGGTAAGTTTTTGGCGATGAAAATAAATGAATTTAAATTTGGTATAATTATGTATTTATGTTTATATATAGTCTGTCAAATAGATCTTAAGTTATTGTTAAACTATAACTGAATGGAACTTTATACACATTCAAATCTCGGTTTAATGTCACAAACAATTAACTTTTCACTTATTATTGCTTTGTAAAAAGTTACACATAATCTTTTTGTATTATAGATAAAATTTATTAATGAATTTTATAATTGGAGTGCTTTTCAAAGGAAAATTTGCACTCCAAAGCTCAAAATTATGATTTTACTTTCTATTAAAAGTTCAATTACAAAAGCCATTTTTCAAATTCTTCATTTTTAATGGGTTTTATTCTTCTCACATTGTAACTTTGTCTGGGTCAAAACTTTAAAAGCTTTATCCTCGCATTTTAAAGCACTCAACTGAGCAGAATTTTTTTTTATTCACGATTGATTTGGATGACAATACGATTATTTAATTTTATATTATTGAAAAAATTAATTGGTAAAAACTAATTATTTAAAGAATTAAATTTTACGCCAAGTTTCTCGCCAAGACACGAAATCTGTCACCAAAGTGAATGGATCATTGCTTAAACTCTCTTTTGTTAATTATTATTAAGTTTGAAAAATACTTAATGAAAACACTACATTTAAATTTTAAACCACAAAGAGCACAGCACAAAGTGAAACGTTTTAAATACTTAAATAGTTCTGAGTATTTTCAAAAGACATTGTGTATGGCCTAAGGACTCGTTCAAAATCATTCGCATTGAATTTCATGACGATCCAACAAAATTAAAGATTTTAACATTTTTAACATCTCTTTAAAATAATATGCATTTGTTAAGGTTTTTTACGGTAAATTTTATCTCGAGCTAGAAATATTTAAATTATTTAAAACACATACCTATGGGGAAAAGTAAAATTATAGTCAATTTTATGCAAGCTTTTCAGTTGTTCGAATTTAGTATAAAATGCTGAAAACAGTTCCGGATTTCCATGCATAATAGATAGATACCGCCTAAGGGCCCTCAAAAATTGAAAATTGCGAATCTTTGGAGAATTTGCTCAAATTTTAGCACGTTGAAGTATGGAGTTCATAATTTTATTACGAACATAGCAAATATTACTCAATGCATTTGTATTATTAAGGTGCTAGGAAATTAAAAAAAATTTAAACTAGAACTTAATTATTATTTCACAATTAATGTATTTCTAAATTGTATGTATTTATGGACATTTTTATATAAGCCTTATAGAAGATAATATGAATATCCGATGAAGTATTTCGACATTTAGAAAATAAATTAAATTATCATTGTTCACCGAGGCTTCCGCCTACCGGCCATTTTGACTTCTTGAACTTAATGTTAATCCTATGAAATTTCTACTACTTTCCTCAAATCTTTATCATTTTATCTATTTGAATACAAAAAAGTGCACCCAAAAGAGCAAAAAGTATTGAAGGTTTGAGTCAACTCCGATTTTAGAAAGTATTTTAAAATATTTTAAAGACCCGAAAACACACAAACGAATCATCAAGATAGGGGTAAAAATATTTTAAAAATCAGACAAAAAATGTAATTCTACAAAAAGCTTCAAGCTTCATTATTTTTTACTCATTCGGATGCATTTGATTGTATTCAAATGTATAAATTACTAATGATTTGAGGAAGGTAGTAGAAATTCCATAGGATTAACATTACATTCACGAAATCAAATTGGCCCGTAGTCGGGAACCGTAATATCTAAACTTGTCTTTAACGATGAAGCGATATTTCATACCAAGCGACACAAGAGCTGTTGGCAACGATTTTGAACCTCGGTCAAGTGACGAGGTCGACAACTGAGCCGATACCTCCCTCTCCAAACTTCCGCATCACGCCAATGGGAGGACTCGGGACCTCGACTAGATTTAACGTGCATCAGAGCTCGAACCTACGACTCGACGAAAACAATATCGGTCGCGAATCAGTAACCACGACCACTAATTACTGTGGCCACAAACTGCACACATTGCTCAATACCATTTTAAATGTTTTCAACAACGTAATTTAGAAGTAATTTAGATTACTATATTTCTATTGCCATCTATTACACCAAAATTTTTAAAAAAAACCTCTCACTTCCGCTCTTTAGTGTAGTTGCGGTAGCTTAGTGGTTATGACAGCGGAATCTTGGCCGGCGGTTTCCTTCGAGTCGTAGGTTCGAGTCTTGATGCCACTAAAGACCCGAAGTGTAGCCGGGGCTGATGCACGTTAAATCTGTCGGGGCCCAAAATCCTCCCGTTGGCGTGGTGTGGAAGTTAGGAGAGGAAGTGCCAGTTCAGATGTCGTCCTCGTCGTTTGACCGAGGTTCAAAATCATGAGGTCCATCGCCAATAGCCCTCGTGTTGCTTCTAGGAAGACGTTAATAAAACCAACCAAACAACCTATATCCGCTCTTTAGCACCGTCAAAGACCATAAAAGCTAAATGACAATACAATCTCCTACATCTCCTCACAGAGATAAAAAAAAAAATTTAACCATTCCCTGCACAAAATCAAATTAAAACCCGACCCAAAGTGGAACGGACCCATCGGTAAAAATTCCCTTTAATAGGTGTAACACTAACTCTAAAATGCATTTCTCTCTCCGTCTCTAATTTTTTCGTTCTTTTCCGTTCTCATTCTCCGTTATCCACCACAACTTGAAGTTTTCTGGGTAACGAAATTTCGCCTCTCCTCTGATGAGAAGGAAGTCAGCAAAAAGTTTGGTGGTTCGCATTGACTTGTTCGACACGCCTTGGTCCCGGAAAGTAGTTCTTCCGGCCCCTGCTAATGAAACTGTCGACAGGAATTTCCAAGAGCGTTGCAGTTCCTTTTCCATTTGATGCCGCTGTCCCGTTAACTTTGTTGGAAGGGAGAAAGAGTCAGCACACGTTTTGCTTCGTTTTCTTCTCCCTCATCTTTTTCTTCTCCTTCTGTTTTATCTTGTGCTTGATACGCTGGAGGGCAGGTGTCTTCTTTCTTTCTATTTCTAATGTGGGAGACTTAGGGTAATTTTCCAGACTTTCAAAGGTTAAAGATTGGAACTTTTTTTTTTTCGTGTTCTGTTTCGGTGGACACTTGTTCCGGGATCATGTTCTTTTGTAGAATTGTTTTTCAACTGATTTTTTTTTAAAGTTTTGGTGGTATGGATTAAGAAATAGTGCGGGCTTTTACCAGTTTATCAAAGGCATTATTTTCAGTAATTTATAAGTCTGCAAAGGTACTATTTTTGATTGATTTTTTCCTGAATAATTTTATCAATTATGAAACCGAATTGTACATTATTACCTCAAAAGAATCAAATACTTCTGATGTTAGAAACTTAGAGAGTTTTCCAGACTTGCAAAAATAAAAGTTTGGAACTTTTTTTTTCGAGTTTATTTTGATGGACACTTGCTCCGGAGTCATGTTCTTTTGTCGAATTGTTTTTCACGTGGTTTGGTAAGTTTTAGTGGTATGGATAAAAAATAGTAGTGATCCCTTTTACCAGTTTATCAAAGGTATTTTTTCCCATTCAATGTAAATCTGCAAAAATACTACTTTTTGATTGATTTAGCCTAATTTTTTATCAGTTATATATCCAAATTGTACATTATTATCCCAAAAACTCAAATGTTTCTAATGTTGGAGTAATTTTCCGGACCTTCAAAGATTAAAGACTAAACTTTTTTTTCGTGTTCTACTTAGGTGAATACACATTCCCGGACCATGTTCTTTAGTAGAGTTGTTTTAAAATTGATTCCGTAAGTCTTAAAGATATGAATAAAAAAGTAGTGCATGCTTTTACAACTTAATCAAAGGTATTTTTTTCATTTAATGTAAATCTACGAGGATACTACTTTTGATTGATTTAGCTTGTGTTATTTCTCAATTATTATACCCAAAAATCAAATATTATTAATGTTGGAAATTAAGAGTAGTTTTCCAGTCTTTAATTGGCTAAAGATAGAAATTTTTTGGCGTTCTATTTCGGTAGATATTTGATCTGGGATTATTATTATTATTGTGGAATTTATTCTTAAATTGATTTGAGAAGTTTTTGTAGAATGAAACAGGAAGTAGTGTGTGATCTTACCGGTGTTTATTAAATATGATTTTTAAAAATCAACTTTTTTACTTATATTAATTATAATTTTTGTAAATCAACAAAGATACTACTTTTGATTGATTTAATTTGATATTTCCATTATAATTTTATCAACTACACTTGAACTGTATATTATCTTAAAAAACAAAAAATACGTGTTTTTCAAAGGAAGATGACACACAGAACAATATTTTCTGTCAAATATCAAAATAATTTGTGTTCCATATAATATGAGTAGAAAAGCTGTCAGTAATAATTCATTTACAAAATTTTCATTTTCTAAATCTTTTGTAGTCATATCAAAGTTAATTACAACGCAATCGCAAGCTTGTCTTCTCATATCATATCTCTCTTAGCTCTTAATATGGAAGATGAAGCGATTTTTATTAGTTAATTAAATTTAAAAAAGAATTGGGCTTTCGTTCACAAAACGAGAGCAAGTAATTAATCTTACAGGGTTTTCAAAACTATTATTATACAATTTAATAAAAATTATTAACATTTGGTCATATATGTGATGGGTTTCTCAGACGAAACAAAAACAAACTGATCCGATGAATAATGGAATGCTTCTAAAACTAAAAAAAATAAGCGAATGCAATACTTTTTACGTAATTACTTATTCGGAGTTAATTTATGATGCACGACGTCTTTCCGAACCATAAAACATATTCAGATAGAAAATGAATGAGGGACTGGAGTGATTAATTGACAAGTAGTATGTTGTGAGAAATCTCATTAATAATGCTGAGTAGTAATTGGTTTATGCCTTTATTATTTTTCGAATAAAATAAACAAATTGACCACAGATAATTAAAATTCTATTAGACGTGTTAGGTTGAGGTGTTTAAATTAATTAAAAAGTATTTTATTGTGAAGTACACAAAAAATAACATTTAAGCAATAAGGTATCTAAATACTTTTTGGACTAAAAAAAAAAGTTAAGAACTAAATTTTTATAAGCGATGAATCAAAGATGCGTTACTCTCACCATTTTTGATTTGAATTATTAATCATTAGACAGTATGCATGAGAACCACCATCATACATATTCTCGTGCTCTTAGCTTACATATTGCTACTGGAAAGTTACGACTTAATCCTCTTCCCATTTGAAGGAATATTGTGGCCGGAAAGATGGTTTAAAAGTAAGGAAATAATATATTAGGCAATAATGCTGAACATAGGTCGGGGTGACTTCGGCAACAGACTTTGTGAAATTGGGATATTCACGATTTTCTTTTTTCTAACCTGGGGGACCTTTTGGCAATTCTAATTGCATAAAATTACATTTCCTTCCCAATTAAAATGAAACTTGAGGAAGTACAAAAGATGGAGAAAAGACGTGTGATGAATTGGTTTAAGGGTAGCTATATATAAGCGAAACAGAATTAAAAGGAAAGAGAAGGAAGGTAGAGAATAACGACAAGATGATACATAATTGTAGGTTGGATTGAACACCGTAGCTAATCGTTTGTGTTGAAGTGACTCCAAATCAAAGTAATACAAGTCGAATCAGCTATAATCGAGAAGTGCGTGCATTGGAATGAGAGATTTGGTAAGCTAAGACTTTAATAATTGAGTTAAGAGGGATTTGAGAGAGAGAGAGAGAGAGATTTTGGATATTCTATATTAAAAGTTTATAAAGTATGTTGTATTTCTTTGGCGTATCTTCAACTGGAGTTTTGAACTTATTGTCTATTTAAGTAGACTTTAAGATGGATGTAGAGTTAAATAATGAATGAAATACTTCATAACATGGCGACAAATGTGATCACAAAATATCGCCTAATCGACGTATCTGGCACCAAAAATGGGTGTTTGGAGACAAATCTAAGTGCCTAGAATGATTATTGAGAGTATATGTAAGTGCGACCGAGCGTTTCAGATAGTGCAGGTGCCTCATGCGATATTGATTACAGATTTTGAATTGTTGTGTTCTATGATTATAAGAATTTTGAATTGTTGTGCTCAATGATTATAAGAATTTTGAATTGGTGTTATTGTGCATATGGGTGTTAATGGTTATCTGTTACAAGGAAATATACCATTATATTTACTAGAGAGATTCAGGATAAAATTTAGAGATTTACTTCGAAAGAACCTGGTGGTTAATTGTGTGGTCCTTTCCTACTTTTAAAAGTTATTCAACCACATAAAATTTAACGTAGCGATTATTCAATTCAAATGAAAAAAAAAATATCCATGAAATATTTTCTTATTTGGTCCACAAATTGTTTCGTAAATCAAAGCACTGTTAATTTTCTAAAGTTTCCCTGAAAAATGACTGCAACATTTCATAACCTGCTGCTAATCTAAAAGTGATAATCGGAAAAATATTCGAAAAAAAAAAAATCAAGAATGGAAAAGTAATTAAGGATCGATGTTCTCATCTCAATCGATTGCACTTAATAAGCTAAATTTATTATCTTCGATTAGAATAGTTAACTTTATGATGTAGTTAATGAATAATCATTCTTACTTCTTTTTTTTTGGTAATTTTAATTTGCTTTTAAGAAATCGAATTATTTGTTAAACTGTCAAATATATTCAGCAGAAGCTGAAATATATATATAAAAAAATTACATATAAGAATGATTATAAAACGATCTTTAAGTAGATCAATGTAGACATTGGTATTTAATTCAGAAATAGTGGTTATGACTTTCAGAATAATAAAACATATTTTTTTAGATCCAGTTTTGTTAAGTTATGTCATTTTTTAAGTATATCCGTATATGTATTAATCTTTTTCAAAAAACTTCCTTTTTTTTTTATTTTATTTTAAAACTATTTTCAGCGTTTTGCCACTTTGAATTTCAAAAATTTATTTTTTCAATTATGGATATAGGAATTAAAACAAAACTGAATTTTTTTTTCTTGTCGATGGCCAGTGATTACAAACTTTTCGTAAATATTCTGAACTATAGTTTGCCACTTGACCGAGGTCCATCGCCAATAGCCCTCGTGACGTAAATAAAACTGGTGTGACGTTGATAAAACCAAACAAATGTGAACTATTGTAATGCAAAAGCGACTAACAATTTTTTTATATAATTATTATTAATTTGTAGAGCTGGTCTTCATGTATATAGTCCTTTTTAAAAAATTTGGAAGCTCTTAAGCTCTTTTTTATCTCATTTTCTTTATATAATTTTTTTTATTTTAATTTTTAAAAATTATTAGTCAATTCCGGATGTTTTGTTTTGTTATCCATTTTAACATTACCTTTGATTGCCACATATCTACTTATTAAGTAATAAACGTAGTTTCGAAATTTTTTATTGTTTACTTTATCGCCTAAAAATACGAAAAAAGTGTCGAGTGTTCCAATACAGTAATTTAATAAATCGAAAGAAATAAATTACGAGCAACTTATAAAAAGGAAAGTTATTGATTTTTCTTTTGAAATCCAAGTATATAAGCTTCGAAACATTGTTACAGCTTGTGGATTTATGATTTACGGACACGGAAAGATTTATTTTTATGTTTTTATCAGAGAATTTTACGCTTTTCAGTAATCTTTCAGCTACTTAGTTTTTTTCATAAGAGTGCTTTTTTCCCATTCCCTCTTTTAAGTTTGAAATAAAGGGAAAACTTTCTTCGAAATAGAAATTTTCGGGTCCTATCTAATGGTATTATATTTTTCTATTACGACATATTTTATTAAATAAAATAATTTTCAACAAATAAAATATGGTGAACCAAATTCTGAAAACTGAAGAAAAGTATTACTTCTTTACCTTCTTTATATTTATCCATTCATTTTGATTTTGTAAATTAATTTTCAAACTGCATCAGAATTTTTGTAATTTGATCACTAAAGTGAATGGAGAAAATCGGTGAATGTATAAGTAATAAAATTCAAAATATTGTTTTTTTTTTATTGTATTACTTTTTGAAGAATGTTCGAATTAATATTGTAAATTCTTACATACAGTATTATTTAAAATATTACTATGATTATTATTTGATCTTAGTTTAATAGTTCTTTCTGAAAAAAAATATAGAAACTTTCAATCTTGTGATCTATTATGTGATATTTATATTAGAAATAAATGAATAAAGGTTCATTTGTTCTGGATATATCTGCCTATTTATGAGGGAGCATCGTAAAGTATAATTATTACTAAGATAACCGAGATATTTAGATAAAAATTAATCTGCATATTAATTGATCCTTATGAACATAATATTGTAAATTACAGATATTCATGTTGATTCGTTTGGTGTCAGAAAGCCGTAGGTTGAAGTAACCCGCAATACGGAGAAGATAGAACTCAGTCTACTGAGTTCTACAACGATGGCATTCGAAAAGCCAAGAAACACTGGATGAAATGTATAACTCTGGATAACGACTATGTAGGCAATTCTTAAGAATAATATATATAAAAAAGGTAGGTTTCTATATCGATTATTTTCGCAATGTTTAAAGTTTTATGACACATTGAAATAATAATTAAAACTTTCCGATGCTGCGACTTCATTCAATGTACAGCTTTTGAACCAAATAAAACAACATAAATAGCTGTAATTTACAAAATTACATATACTATAAAGATGAATTAATATGCAGATTAATTTTTATCTTGATATATTTGGTTATTTTTAATAATATTTAGAAATTTATGATGTCCCCTCGTATTTGACAATTTTTACAGCATATGATTTAAATTACATTAGGCCCAATTTTCATTTTTGTAATGATATATTTTTCTAGCGGTTGCAGATCACACCTACGATTCACATTGAAAATATCCTTCCCTCATTTTAAACAATGGAGTGTAAAATTTAATCTAACATTTGGTAATAGCAAAACACGGGAAAGAATTTATAATAAACAAATTAAATGATGAAATAAAGAAGCAAAGTATACGCTGCTTATTAATAAGAAGGCAAAGTATGCATTGTACACTTCACCTGTAGGTGTAGAATCAAATTGTGGCCTCGGTAGTCTAGTGGTCAGGGTTTTAGACTCGTGGCGGGCGGTTTTCGTTGAAAAGCGGGTTCGAGCCCTGGTCACTAAAGACCCGCCGTGTAGCCAGGGGTGATACACGTTAAATTTGTCTGGGCCCAAAGTCCTCCTGCTGGCGTGGTGTGGAAGTTAGAAGAGGGAGTGCCAGCTCAGGTGTCATCCTCGTCACTTGACCGAGGTTCAAAATTACGAAGTCCGTCTCCCAAAGCCCTCGTGTTGCTTCTAGTGCGACGTTTATGAAAACCAAACCAAGTAAGATGAAGTAAACTGGTCAAGTTACAGAAGTTTTAATAATAAATTAGTACCGTGTTTAACGCGGTCCAAATGGTCCACATTTAATTTATAAAGTTCGGTTATTGTATTGAATTTTATAGAAAACTGACTTCTCTAATTTTATTACCTTTGTTAGTTGTATATTGGCCATTTAAGCTGGGACACATATTCAATTAATTTACCTTTTATTTTATATGTGATTTGTATTTTTTACTCATCGTGTAATACTTTGGATATAATGTAATTAAATTCGGGATTATGAAAATGAGTCAATTTGCGGAGGAGTTGGTCAACTTAAAGAAGTGGTCAATTTTACATGTACTTATGTACAGACGGAATAAAAGAATACTAGTTAATTGACAGTTTCTGATGCTATTTTTTAACTTGGTCCCCTAACTCTATAATTTTTACCCAAATTGAATGAAATACATGAAAGTTTATAAGTCGTTTTGGCTTATATGTAGTATACTTTCGAATGCTAAGTTTGGTTTATCTAGCCAAGTTAGATAATTTTTGTAGATTTGTTGTGATTGAGAATATTACATAGTATATCGTTACATCAGACAAACCTTAAAAGAAAAATTCGAATTCGATGTTTTAATTTAAAAATATCTATATTTTTTGCAATGTTTTGAAATAATGTTCTTCTAAAAATAGAATTATATCGAGGAAACATGTGTAAAAACAAAAAAAAAAACAAACAAAATTGTAGAGAAAGACAAGTTTAAATTTGGCAAAAGAAAATATCATAAAGGTCATTCTTTTAAAAGACGTTGGGCTTAAGTAAGGTGGAAAGAGAAATCCCAGAAGTTGATTCTTGTCGTCGTCCTAGATAGAAATGAACCTAATCAGTATAATTAAATGCTGGCTTAAACCAGCGATAATTATAATTATTTATTCTCGGAAATCTTATGTTTGCATATTATGCATGAAATTTGGCTCGAAAAGTCTCCTCGCAAAAATGGTGCCAACTCGGGTGCATGTTGCATCTGTTCCAACATCTGTTTTACAACATTCGAGGTAATACTTTTGCAAGTTGAAAACTTTTAAGAAATGAAAATGATTGAAAATTGTTGAGAAAGGATATGAATACTTAGGGTAACTAATAAAAGTTCATTTGGTCTTCAAAACATTTTTATGAGGTAATCCAATAAATTATTAATAATCCGGTTTACAAAAAAAAAAAAAAAAAAAAAAAGAATTTCAAGACCATGTTAAACTGTCTATGCAGTGATAATAAACACGCTTCTCTGTTTAGCTGCATTGGGCAACCTTTTTTCCGATTCCTGCATGTTTACGTTTCCATACTGAGGGTTATAAGAAAAAAAAAAGAGCTATAGAAACTGAATTTTGAAGAAATGTATTGAGGCATTTAAAAATTGCAAAACATATACTCACATAAAACTCTGAGAACGTAGGTATCATGAACTGTTCTTCTCAGGACGTGATTGGTGGCTTGGCAGGTGTACGTGCTGAGATCATCGGCAGAGGTGACATTGAAACGAACCCTGTTCTTCGTGGACTTGCCGCCATAAGTTGAATCGACCACTCCTTCGTGATGTCCAGGGATGGATTCGCCGTCTTTCCACCACAATACCGTGGCTTCCGGATTACTGCTGCCAGTTTCACACGTCAAGGTAACCTGAAGATTATTAAGAAATTTTTAATAAAACTCCAGAAACATCAAACATAACAATTCTAATAGGCATGCAATGATTATTTTCAACCATTAAACGTGATAGTATGCTTGTCCTAATTTAATTATACCACTTTATATATATACTGATTACAAATCGGCGACATTTTCTCTATGTTATTATTGTTATAATTTTTTGGGGGGTAAGGGGAATAAGTTTCAGATATAATTGATTTAAACGGTAAATATGTATTTCGATTAATACTCTAACAGAACCATTTTGGTTGAGCTTCACGAAATAATTAATTATTAAATAAATTCTTTCAGCAATGCTTTATTTCCTCACAGATATCGGGAAGTATTTGAGTTATTACTGAAAATGTTAATAACATTAAACAGAACATTATCTTTAAAAATTATTGAAAATATGATATTTGAATATTTATAAGTATGCTCTAAATTTGAAATTTTTTTAAACGCATTTATTTAGACGTGGTTCAAAAGCTTTTAGAATGTTACCACGGCGACTATGCCAGAACGCTTAAAATGATCAGCTGGGCATCGCACCAGAAATATCAGTTTATTAACACAAAATTTAAAATAGAATAAAAATTAACACAATATAGCTGACGAACTAAAAGAAAGAAGTGTGGGAATCAGTGTCAGTAACGGTGCCTGGTTATAATTTATACAGAAATGACTTGAATTCACTTCTGTTCTTTCACATTCGGCTGGTTAGTTAGCTGCCGACTCATATTCCCGATGGTTAGCATGAAAGGTTCGCACTACGCCACAGTACTCTTTCTCGAAACCAAAGGTCGGGTATGACCTTAAAGAAGGACCCAGCAAGACTTCAACAGTCTGACCGCAATGATATAACTATCGAAAGCCCCCCAGAGTGGGAATGGATAGTCCAGCACAAGGCTAAAGAGAAATCCGGGTAGCTGTGCGCTGGGGATACTGAATGTGGGATTTGAGAGTCCTGCACAAGGTCACAGGAAAATGGAGGTTGCGTTGAGGACGCTGAAAGTTGGTTTTGAGCGGCTTTCACAATTTTACAGAAACAGTATGATAAACTGTTCTGTAGACGAAAAAAGTTGTGAGTTTGAGAGTCCAGAAAAATACCACAGAGAACTCTGCGTAACTGCATTGAAGAAGTGGAATCCATAGGTTAAAGATTTCTGTTCTATGTTCTGTTAAAGATGTCTGATAAATGTTCCAAGTTGAATCTAGTAGATACCAGTAGACTGGGGAAAGATGGTTATGAGGACATTCTAGGAGAGGATTCAGGATTGGAAAGATTGTAACTGCCGATGGACAACAACAAGATCACGCAATTATTGGTATGATAGATTGATTGGTATATATATAAGCTGTGATAACAGAACATGGTGCTGATCTTCCAAGATTGTCGGAAGTAGTAGCAGCAATCATAATGTTCGCTTATTTAAGGTCACCAAAGTGGAAAGTGACCAAACCGACTGTTAAATGTACGAAATGGAAACCGGCGACTGAAGCGGAGGTTAGATTAAAACTTCTCTATCTAGCTGCTGCAGAAGGACTTGAATTCATTTATTTACAATTGTTTGTTCATACTTGACTGGTTTGCTTACATCTTCGGTGGTCAGTGCGCAAGGATCGCACGATGCTACAAGCTGTAAATCATCGACTATTTTCTTTTAAATAACTGAATTCTAATGCTATAATTTTTTTTATGCTCTATAAATTTAATTTGTAATATAGGCAGTATAAAAACGTTGTTATTACGTTCCTAAAAATGTTACGCGAAACAAAGAATAGGGCAAAAAAATAGTGTTAGATTCCAAAAATTAGAAGAACATACTATTATATTTTCATATTTATGCAAAATAAATTTAAGGTATATAATTATAAGATTGGATAATAGGCACTCAAAAACACAGAGTTTTTAATACACAAAGAACATGAAGTAAATAAAATGTTTTAAAATATATTCAATATTCCACGAACAGATTTCAAATTCTAATAAATTTTGAGAATTTTGAAGTAAATCTGATTCGAAATACAAGTTCAAATGAAAAAATTTCTAAGAGATATTTTGTGTGCTCTCAAAAGTAATTACTTTGTTTGTAACGGAAACTCGTGAGTTCTCCCTTCAACTAACTTTTTGGTCTATTGTGTAAAATTACTGATTGCAGAATCTTGACTTGTAAATTTTCCGTGACTTACATAAATTGCCATTGCTATAGCTGATAGTTGATATTTGACTTGGACTCAGTTTATAAATATTGCTCCTGACTCGGATTCAGTTTATTCATGCTGTTATTGAAATGAGTAACATTTCTTATTATAATCGTTCGTTTCGGACACGAGTTAGCTCCCGCTTCCCATTCGAAATACTAACATTAATTTTTTATTATTCTTAGACAAAATAAATGTAGTTTAAAGATTTGTATACCTGACTATTTATTGACTGATTATTTAGTGCATTTCGATAGATAAGATATGAATAGCAATACCATTCCGTGTAAAATGGGACTTCTATAATTTCATATTTCGTTCTTAAATTTTCGTTTCTTCATGGGGATTTATTAAATTCTTTAGTTCTTAACTACATGGTTGTTGTTATCTTATAGGTATGTCGTGTCGTAAGAGAGTTTTCCTATTTCTCTAAACGTGTGTTATAGAAATATTGTACTGTACAGAGATTGGACGTACTTAAGTAATTTCAAAGTTTTTGTAGTAATTCAAAACTCAAATAAGACGTTCTAAGATTTAAAATATTTGTTTTTTTTTTGTTTAGAAAAATTAACGAGATTCCAGCTAGAGAGGTAAAAACAGCAAAAAAAAAAAAAAAAAAAAAAAAAGCTTTTTAAAGATAAATATAATAATTTAACAACTTAAATAGAAATAAGTAAGATTATGCAAACTGTAACTGAATAATAAGCGAAATCAGGAAGAATCCTAAATCTACAGTTGTTGCATTCTAAGATAATCTGCATTACAGGTACAGCAGGGATTGGCAATATTTTTCTGTACAAAAATAATTCTATTCAAATCATCAATGCTTCTATCGACTACTTCCAAGAATACTGTTAAGTACTGAAACAGAAAATGCAAGTGACTTCAGCAGTTCTTTGCAAATTTGTATAAAATATCTGGGAAAAGAACATAGGTGTAGTGAAAAAAGTAAAATTGATATATGGCAGAATAAAAATTATATTTTGAAAATAATGTAACTAAAAAAATAAGTGTCTATTTTAATTACAGACAGCGCTGATAATTTCCTTTTCAATATTCATATCTACTTAATACCACATCCCTAAACGGAACCAGCGTCTCCAGGGACAATATCATTCATTTAGGAAATAATATGATTTGAGTCATAGATTCCAAACCTTTTTTGACCTACAACCCCATCTGGAATAAAAACATTATTCATCATCCTCTTTTAAGGGAGAAAAAAACCACCGAAAAAACAACAGAACAAACTTGCAATCAATAACATATTGTTATGAGTTTTGAGATCTTTAATAATTCTTTAGAAATATTTTCGAAAGAGGAGAAAAAATAATCACGCAGAAACCTTCATTTCCCCCTTTTTTCGAATTCATTTTACTCTATGCAATTAAAAGTAGTAGTTTAACATTGAGAAGAAAAAAAGTAGGGGTAAATACAAAAAAATTAACGTGTCACATGGGAATTCAAGGCGGCGTGTCTGCTGGAACCTTAATCCTGCCATGAATTAGGCCAATGTATAAATGTAAGCTTTGCTTATTGAGTCAGAACATACATACACACATACTGTTGGGCTCCATTTTGTGCACAGCGAATTGTACGAATCGTTCACGCACCAGTAAAAAAAGTATTAGGATCAAAGCTATAATGTACAATACCTAACTTTAACGCGGTCAGATCTTGCTTAAAATGCATTTAGAACTATTTGTTGAAATCTGTGTTCGTTGAATTTCAGTATTAATTAAACTTTTCAGCACTTTCTTGCTAGTATTATCAGGGATGGGAGGTACAGTCGATCGCGAACATCCTACAAATTAGCTTGAAAGCACCCATTTAGCACTCTACCACCCCCAGAAGTACTATTCCCGTTGGAAACATTGATTTAAATAATAACAATTCTTATGAAACATTTGCATATAATGCAAGGACTGATGCGTATTAATATCTCTTGCATTCTTACAGAAGCACAATTTTTTAAATCAATATTTAGGTATGTACAGTACATATTTTTCGGTTAGTTTGCTTCCTCTTAGTGGACACAAGAACACTTCAGAGATATCAATCTCACCTCATTAAAACAAGTGCACGCAGTGGACAAAGTAGACACTATGTGGAACTAAATTGTAACTTTCGGCATTTTTTGGTCATATAATCGTTATCAAATAACAAATCTAGATTGTTATTTCACAACATCACGCTAAAAATACTTTATTCATATCAATGTGAAAAAAGTCATGAAGGATGAGAGTTCTTCTAAGCGAAGGCTTCAGCTTTCGGTTAAAAAGGAAAATACTATCTACGAAAGAGAAAAAGAGGTAAGAAGTGGACACATTAGTTGTAGTTAAGAGCACTTTTCTTTCTTTTTTCCACCCTTATATCTTCTGTTTCTCTCGCGGAAAACATCCGAATTTTCGGAAAGAAAATATTTTCCATCTTCTTAATTGCCTCTTGCAAAATCAAGAACACTTGAGATAAAGCAATAAAGACCGTTAAGTACTTAGTCTTGAGAAGGTACTTGTTTTCTGTTTAAGGGAAAAGTTGAGAAAATAAAAATGTCGCCTTTTTTATCTCTTTCATTCCCAGGATATGCTCTAAGAGTATGAGAGATAAGATAGGAACTCTTTTGTGTTATAATAGATATTATTAAATTTATTTTAATTATTACCGAATGATTTAGATCTGTAAGTATCTCCGAGGAGCAATTAAGTTTTTATATGCCTCACCATCAAAGGTTTAAGCAAAGATGGTGGAATCGCCGTTTATTGTTTCGAGCTAAATGGGTGTTTATTGTATGTTGCAGTAAAGACTCAGAAACTCTTTTTATACGGTTTAGTGTATTAAAGATAAAAAAAAAAATGTGCAGGATATTGAAATTCCATGAAGCAAAATAAAAAAACCCCTTACCTTATTATTTTTCTTTATAATTTTATCTTATTTTTATTATTATTTTAATGCACACATTTTGAAATCTTTGTATTAATGCCGTATTATCAATAAGAGTGAGAGAGGCTATACTGAAGCTTGGGGCTACAGGCATACAAAAACCATAAATGTTTCATTATTGCATCATTTTAACCATCTTGTCTGTCATCTTAAAGTTTAATCACAAGATATAAATTTCAACTCATGTTCAAGCACAGACCAATTAATTAAAATAGTCAATTATATTCAAAATATCTTTATTTTCTCCTCGAAAAAGGGGGAGGCTCTCCACCATTAGATTCCTTTCCATGAGAACAAATAACTTCAATAATCAATCAAAGATTGCTCTTACCGGAATAAGATACACGAACCTCCTGCGATTGCTTCAACAGCATTGAATCCTAATCTCACCAAACACTTACACTAACATTCTTCTTCTTACCATATCCTTAATTTTTCTTCTAATTTGATCTTTCCGTCTCCCCTCTTTCTCATTCCCACAACACTTTAATTAATATGTGAGCTTTGCTTTACAAGATTTGAAGTGGACTTGTTTTAATCAAATAGCTTCCAGGAAATGTCCATAAGGACAATTGAAGGGAAGTACGCTTAATATCTCTACAGTTTCACGCGGAATATTTTCTTATACATTTTTATAATAAAATATATTAGAAAATAATTCACAGTTATCCGAGATTATCGTTTGATTTAAATTAAATACAAACTAACCGATAATCTAGGATCACAGTAGTATTTCGGAGTATTCATAAATTCTGATAATTGTTTCGTAAAAATTACTTTAAAAGTATCTTTTTGAGAATCACTATAAGATACATTTTCTTCAATATTTTTGCATTGCTTGGTCTGGCAACACGCAAGTTCCTTTTGTTCCATAATTTCAAGGCTTTATTTCTACAATAAGTTTCCCAGTAAAATTGACTTGCTAATGGACTTCATTTTAGGGTAGAAAATGTGAAGAGAAATATTGTCTGTGTCATATCGTTGAATTGAAGTCACTACTCTATGCAAGCTTCTTGTTGCTAAACAGAAATGATTCAATAATCAACCAACAACAATGCAAAAGCGATCTTAAAAAAAGGCAGAACATTCGTTCTAACTTCACCATAACAAAAATGTTTAAATTTTATGAATAAGCCTATACCAGACTTGATCCACCCACTCTGCTGATATCTCAGGGAAGTCCCACTTGGGCAGCCAATGGCACCACTCTCTTGCGGCCAATTATTGCGAGTACTTACTTCAACATCCACTCTTCTCCCTAAATGCTCTGACTACACTGGTGTTTAAAATTAATAGAATTCGAATATTCAGTCGAATTTCTCTTGAAAAGAATTGAACCGGAGTTTAGTAGGAGAACCATTAATTTTAAATGCTTCCAAACAGAGTTACAAATTTTGTGTTCATTTCGTAAACGTACTCATATGCATGACTGAATATTTAAAAGAAAATATTTTGTCAGCGTACGTTGTAATTTCTGCACATTGTTCGTTCGCACACCTCGGTGACTTTTGTGATATTTTTTTTCTACATTCGGTGAATTTCTAAAGCAAACAGTCACGAAGGATTATCCTAAAGTAAGTTTCGTCATTTTTTTCACTTGGAAACTTTATTTCATAGAAAAATAAACCATGATATCATGAATTATACAATTTGCACTATTTTTCGACATAGTCGCCACCGACATTGAGACATTTGTTGTAGCGTGCGATCAGTTTGCAAAAACCACTCTGGTAAATCTAAGTGCCTTGCGATGCAAGAATTTGTCGTACTTCATGCTCCACCACAGCATTGTTTTGGATGGATCTGAGTACGACCAGTACGTAGTGTGGACGTCACGTTTGACACCATTATGTGCCTGTCTGCTAACATCATGTCCTGTACTCTAGCAATGTTGTTTTCATTCGTGGGTGTGAAGAGACACCCACTTGACCTTCATTTTTCTCATTCTGCCTTCCTTCACTGAATATGCAACAAAGCATCCAACCATTTGACGAGACATGATCTGTTCACCATACATGGTTTATAAAAGTTCATGGAGGACGGATACACTAGTCCTACGTGCCCATTCATACTGGATAAGAGAACACATTTCCATTGCCAATCATGTTGTCAGTACATGTCTGTCTGCCACCGTGATTTGTACTTGGGCATGCCGGTCTGCTGCTACTCTTTCTTCTTCGTCACTCTTTGCATGCATCATTTCTTTCCCGCTGATGCTACTTCCGTCAATGAACCAGCAACGGGTGGGGATTCTTATGGTGATTCTTTGTTTCACCATGGTGTACCAACTGCTCTTTCAAAAAATAATGGAACTTACTTTCGGAACACCTCTCGTGAAATGAGTAACCACCAACGTTGAATAACAGAATAAGGTGGTGAATCGTCGGGAGACTTGAAGCAAGTTCATGTGTCAGGGAATTTCAAAGAGCAAGGGCATATTCTTGATTTCACTTATATCCCGAAATCTACTTCAAAATTCTTCGGGTAATACATTTATATAATCTTAAATGATAGTATAGTTTTTTGGAGAAATATGAGTACCATCATATGTAGCTTTTGTCATGATTTAAAATAGTATAACATTTGATTTTGTATTTCTTCATTATAAATGTTTAATTTTTTTCGGTTGGAAATATTTTATTCGCCTTCAGTGAAACCATTCTATTTTTACCTTGAAAACAACTATTAAGAATTTAAAGCTCCTTTGTATGGTTGGAAAGAAAAACTAAAACGTTCTACCATCTATCAGATCTTATTTCACTGTAAATTTTATTATTTTACTCTAAAAATAACATGAGAGCAAAGGAAAAACAAAACATTTCCTGTGCTAAGCCTATGCACCGACGTATGTAAAAGAATGTCACTATATTGATCCCTCACTTCCTTCAAAAGATTTTGGAATTTTCAGTGGTTCAATTCTCAAGCTCGCGCAGCGGATATAATTTTCTATACTTATAACAGTTCTCAAGGAAATTTCTATTTCAGGACTGGCAATACGGGAAGCCAAGATTTCCTGCTGAATAATGCAGTGAAATGATATACGACTTGTCAAATTAAATTTCTGTTTCAGCAAGAAAATAAATCTATTTTCGGATCCAGTCATTGAAAGACAGTCATCGGTACACACGCAAACTAATATTTTTTTTATATCTTTATTATTTTGCTTTAGAAAATTGCAAATTATTTTGAGATCATCCATGCCTCTAGTTTGGGCTTTCATTTGGATGAAATTTCAGAAATTCTTCTCGGATTTAGTTATGTGCACAACAATATTTAACAAAAATTGAGCAAAAATTGATGTTACTGAAATATCTGTTCTGGAGTAGAAAGTCAAGATAAGAAATTCCAATTACATTATCACAAATATGCTTTACGATATCTTCAATGCGTCTAACGCTGGCAGAATTTGTTAACTGGCTTTTTTTTATTTCTGAAATTATCTGATTTTTGTTATGGAATTCAACAAACTACATTAGAAGCATTTACGAAACATTCCTTCACAATTACTGCATCACTGAAAGATTTCATATGCTTACTAGAATATGACAAATTTAATTCGATTCCTTTGTTACCACAGCATCTTGTGATATTACGACCGACATAAAATTTTGTTGCTGTCGCAATTTTTTTTTTAAAAAACCCAATTTACCGTCTTGTGAGAGATCCTCGAGGAAAAGTGTAATTGGATGATTTGTGTTTAATGATAACAGTACTAGCATTATTATTTTTTTAATGTAACACTTTCATGAAAAATTAAACAAATATCTGAGACATGTTTGTTTTGCACTACAAAATAGTCAGCTTTCCAATAAGCTATTTTCTGAAAGACACTTCTGTCACGAAGGATAGATAACTAAAAATTAGAGTTTCACACATAAAATGGTCACTATTTTCCTGCTATTTGCTATCACAAATCCTTTTAGTTACGACTAGGATAAAAGCTCTCGAAGTTCTTACCCGTACGATATCGATAGCAAAACAAAAATAAACTTTATGTGTCTGCAGACTTGCATTCAAACGACAGCTATAGGCTCGTCGCATTGTAAGTGGCATGCGCCCGCTTTCCAGGCAATTGACATATTTTCCCGATAATTTTTTAATACATCGTTTTTAAATTTCTATATTTTTTAGTGCAATGAGATACTCATAAAAACTCGATGTTCCACAGGTTGAATATGGCTGCTATAGAACAAATTTGGGATGCTCTTTTGGGAAGGTGATTGCCCCTCATTTTCTCTCTTCCAGAACCATCTAGGACAAGAAAACAGCTTTCCTGTCAGAATAGAGTTAATTGCCTTAGGGATTCATAAGCTGAATTCCAGAATTCCAGAATGAATTTACATTCTGCAAGTTGCATAACTGTACTAGAAAATTATACTCCCTATTTAACCTACTTTTTTGTTCCATCTTAGCCTCTCTTTCAGAATTTATTTCTTGATGAACAATTCCCACGATCATGCTCAAGAACTTTAACTGTTGTATGATATTTTATTGTATTATATCAACCTACTTGCATACCTTGGTTGGAGAAAACCAACCAAATTAAAAAAAAATCTCTTTCAACTCTCTTAATACACCTTCTTTAGCCCCTTACTCCGACATCCAGTGACAGAAAAGCAACGACCAATAGAAACACTCTCAACATAGACTCTCTTCAACAAGTATAGATTTCCCAACATCCATTCGATTCACAGCTACACTGGTTTAAAATAAAGGATCGTCTCGCCATTTGCATCGCAAACGCAGACATTCTAATTTCATTCCTATCCATTCGTTACCATTTGAATTCATGGAATACTAGTTGGGTAGTGATTTTATTCAATTAATGCATTGTATTGGATATATATATATATATCTTTTCCGTAAAGATGCCAAAATAAACTTTTATTCCAAATTATAATGCCGACATCCACCGTGAAACTTTGAATAAAAGCAGAAATGAAGCAGTATAGAAAAAAAAATGTAATTTTAGTTTTATGAAAATTTTATGCGTAACATGTTTTTCACTTATGAAATAAAATACACAAAATTGCAAAAAGAGATTTTTTGTATAAAAATTTGTTCATTTTTCATTCCTTGTCTTTAATAATCATAAACTACTGTTAAGAACATGAAGAATACTGTTTTATATAAGTATTCAATAATATACACAAATTACCCAATTCTGTATAAAATATGTTATAAAATTTGAAGCTAATGGTTGAATTTTTTTTGTATTAAGTATGCCTCATACAAAGATTTCATATCCTTCTTGTTTCTAAGGACCTTTGTACATCGATTTATATTTATATATTCTACGACGATTTTGTCATAGAAATCGGATATTTGCATTTCGCGAAATGCAAATAGATATTTACACGTGATATAAAGGGATCAATTCGTGACGGCCTCATGACATATACAACACGTGTTTTCCACTGTTGTCAAAGCTAACATCTGTTAATTGATTGTTGGGTTTTATGGGATATATATAGTGGAGTACTTGTTTTTGGGGTACATAGTCCTTACTGGCTTTAATTCCCAGAATTTATTATGTGATATAGAGCAATTATTTGAGATCACTCTCGTAGTCGTTGTACTTGAAATTTTCTCTTCTATTTCAAATTTCATGAATAGGTAATGTTATGCTAGCGTTAAATCTGTTCCAAAATGTTTTCATATATATATATATATATATATATATATTTCTTTTGCCTTTTTCTTTCATAACGTGCATATAATTAAATCAAATACATTTTTTTAAAATTATAAGTGAAAATATTGGTAACAAATATGTATTTTTAAAGAAAATTTAAGTGAAAAGCAAAATGTGGCAACAGTGAGGCGTATGAATTTATTATTTGGTAACACTTGATAGCATCTTTCGTGACAATGACGTCACATATTGAGCTCATGCACAGGCAAATTGATGTTTTTTCAATAAGTAGTTATTGGAATATTCCTGTCTTTTGATAACGAAAACGTGATGAAAGCACAAGTTTAGTACAAATAAATTTTTTTTTATTTAATTACTCTTATTTTCGGAATATTTACGACTTTTTTTTCCTACTGTATTCATAGATTCGCGAAACCCATCCAAGTAAATAGAAAAACAAAAAGTTATTTTTTGCTATCCTAAATTATTGATAATCATAACATCGAATTTTGCGTTGAAAAATAGCACGAATAAACGAATACAAACTTATTTATGTTTTGAATATTATTTAAATGAACTATGAGAATGTAGATTTATAGATAACTGCTTTTTTCCATATTGAATTTAAAAAAAAAATCTTGAATTCTTAAGTTATTTGACACATTAATGAATTAAGAATCCATTTTACTTAACAAAAATAATTCAAAGCTTTTCTTTGTAACGTCACGATATTAACTCTCAACGAAACCCGTACTAATTTTGATAAAAAAAAAAAAGAGAGAAAAATAAATTTATTGATTAACAGAAAAAATTATTGAATGTAATAAAAATATAAAATTCGAACAAATTCAAAACAATTCAGAGATTCTGCACAGACGCAATGTAAATTAGAGATTACAAATTTTCGGTTGTACTTTTGTTTAAAATTAAATGAAATTAATTTTTTATGAAAAGAAAGTAAAAATTTTAAAAATAGGAAACAATTACCTAAAACTTCTTACAAAAATGTACAACTATATATATAGTATCATAAATGTGTTTAAAAAATTAAAAAAAAAGAAAAGAAAAATATTTTTTAAATATATAAAATAAACCAATCTAATATAGTCATAGTAAAATACAAACATAATGGCGGGTTTTTTTTCTACTGAATTTGTTAATTCACATACCTAATTTGCAATTTACGCTCTCTCTCTAAAAAAAAAAAAAAAAAAAAAAAAAAACTAAATCTTTAATAAAAAATACGTAATTCTTATTCTATTCTTTTTAAAAGTCAGTTTTTGCTTTTTATTCACATCTCTCAAACACTTAACAATGCAAAAATATTTCCCCTTTAGAAAAGTTTATAAAAAAATATCACACTTGAGTACGAGGCACAGTAAACCGTGAAATTAATGTTTGGGTTGCTTAAACTTAGAGAAAAGTAAATGTTTAACTTCATTGAAACTTATCATTTTTTAAAAGTTATCTCGCTGTGCTTTTTTCTTCTCTCTTTAAAAAATGCATATTATCCTTTTGCAGCAGAAAATTTCATAATTAAAATTTTTCCTAATTGTAGACTTAAGCAGTTTGTTGTATTTTCGGGGTCCATTTTTGAGTTAAATAGGATGGAGTGTACACTTCAAATTATAAAAAAAAGAGCAATCAATCAAGTAATTAATTTAAATCATTTCTACCAATTTCATGATTGAATTAGAAATTAATTTTCTTCCTTAAATATTAGTATAATAAAAGTTTAATGATTCAGTTAGAGTGAAATTATTTATACAAATGTTTTGCCATAAAAACAATTCTAATTTCCAAACTGCGAACATTTATATTAAAATCTTACAAGAAACTATTTAAATAAATCTGATTACAAAGTTAGTAATAGCTAAAGAAAAGAAAAACGAAAATAATCATTTATAATCGATGAATTTTGTAAATGTTCAAGGACACATAATTTATGGAGCTCCTAGAACTGTGGATCTCGTACCTACTCATTCGAACTGTTGAGTTTTTTGTTGCTTATGTATAGTTTGCTACTGATGCATAATCTAAAATAACACATTATTGTACATAAATTATTTATGAAAATAATTCTTACAATAGTGTTTGGTACAAATATACAATTATCCTAATTGAGATTGCATGGGCTCAGCACTTTATTCAAACTTTGTAGAAGGCTAAAAAAATTGTTAAGAAACATTTTTAAGGATGTATTAGTTTAATTTTAAAACTTAAAGAATAAGACTAGAGTTTAGAATATATTTTCTAACAGAAAAGTTCTCTGATATTAGTATCATATTCAGAAAACATAGAGCATCTCCTTATCCAATTATATTTAAATCAATTGTCTTGAGCAATACTATAAGATTCTTAGATATTTACATGAAAAGACGAATATGCATGACATTTTCTTTCACTTTCCATTATCCTTCAAGTTTTGCATTAATGATTGTCATCCCGAAATTTACTGTATCTAGTACAACGGATGATGAATGGTAGGAATTAGTAAACGTAATTACATGTTTTAAATATTAGATATGTGAGAAAGAAATATACATAATCTAGTAATTTAATTCAAATTCGTAATTTAGGACCCAAAATATTGTTAGCTTGCAGTGTAATAAAAAGTTGGTAAAATTCTATTTTAACCCTCACCTTGGAGATTGAAAATAAAATTGCACCAAATAGTGCCAATAGAATTGCATTAAAGTAGGGATTAGTAAGATTGCATTATAACAAGGGTTGATAGTTCGATGCATTTATCGCGATCTTTGGAGCTATTCTGTTTTCTGTCGCAAAGGCGAGAGCTAAAATAAAATCCAAGCAAAAAGAAAATAATTTTGAATGCATATAATAAAAAATCAACCGAATTCAAATAAGGAATCAAAGTAAATATTTATTCTGTTTAGTACATCGTTTATTTATTTATTAATATTAATTATATAAGGCATTGTAACTCCATGTGTCTAATTCTTGTAAAATATTATTACCTTTTCTTTTATTTGTCGCAAATTGTTTGTTAACATCTTAACGAAATTATTAAAATACTTTTCTTTCGAAATCATTTGACTCAAAATCATTTGGATAAAATAACGTAATCATAAGACACTATCACCGATGTGTAAAATATTGTGTGATTGCAAATAAATAATTCTTTCTGTTACTGCTTCTGTTATAGACGTATTTTATATTTCTATGGAGTGGAGGCAGGCTTAAATAAGAAAGTCTTTCATTTCGTATAAAAATGATAGAAAACTAAATATTAATTACAATTGTATTTGCTATTTCTTTTTAACTACATAAGTTTTGTTAGTTCCCCCCTTTTTTATAAGAAAAATCTGAGAATCAGCTTCTTTCTCTTTTTGAAATCATTTTAAATTATCTATAATACATATTACTAATTATCCTAAAGCAATGCGAAATTCTTCTATGTTCCATTTTATTCATTGAATCTCCTAAATTAAATATTTTTTTATATCAATTTTATCACTAAATGTATGACATTTATTGATAAAGCATTCGATGCTATAAAATAATAAAAAAGGAACAAGTTAAGACATGACTGTGGATTGGATGACTTTCGTAGCATGAATGGATGCCGGAGCCAAACTTTTTAAACGGTAAAATAGGAAAAAGAGTGAAAAGGAATATTAATGAATTTTGAGTATAAAAAAATTCATTAGTTGTTACGAAAAAAAGTTTAAATTAATCAAAATACAATTGCTATTTCATAAGAGTTCAATTAGAGAATTCGACATAAAAATTGTTTTTTAAATTCAATTTACTGAAGCAATATCAATAAAATATTTTAACTTAGATTATCGTTTGGAATGTTGTATTTTGTACTGTTAATAACTATTTGATTTGTGTACTTCAAATAGCCGAACGATTTTTTTTTCAACTGGATATTTTCTAACAAAATAACATATCTACAATAAACAAGCGCGAGTTTAGCAAGTACAGAATCCCATGTTGAGAAACAATAATTTCAGTGAGTTTTGAATTCTTCTTCTTCTTCTTCTTTTTTTTTTTTTTGCACATCTTTATTATTTAGTAAGTTAATATTCATGATTCGAAATATATGAAAAATAAACTGATAAAAGAAAGAAAAGTTTTTCAATATCGCATGATCATTCTAAGAAATCAATGGAAATATGACACTCTATGTTTTTCATGTTTCTGCTTCAAATGCCACTTTTTGCGTCTGAACCTTTTAATTTAGTATGAATAAGATTTAATTTTTGTAATTCTTGTAGTTACTTAATAATTTTTATCGGTCTCAAGCAAGCCTCGACCAAATAAAAGATGTTTTATTTTGTAATCTTATCAACGCAAAAAGTCTTAATTGAAAAAATCTCTCAGATCATATATTCCTATGATAAAGCATTTTATTTTTTTTAAAGAATTAATTACATTAAATTTTATCTTCTTAATAGGAGATGAATTATCTCTATAAACAATTAATTGATTACTTTGGGAAGTATCACATTTTCACAACTATTCTTCAAAGATATTCCTCCTCTTTGTTCTATGATTAAAATAAATTAAGAATTAAGAGAAAAAGAAGTCTTTTATTCTACAGACTTTAAAATAAACGAAAAAGAATAACAAATAATGACGATCTTCCTTTTTTTTATTCGCTTTTAAAATAATGGAGCTTTTATTCGGCGGCTCGAAAATTATGCTTCGTTAAGATTTAAGAATCAAAAGTAGAGAATCTTTATTTGCAAGCTTAAAAAAAATGGCCGCTTTTGTTGAGAAACAAAGACATCTCGCTTCCATCTAAACCGGAAACAAAATGACTGCGAGAGAGTAATACGCTTTACGTCTTAAATTAAGAACATCAATTCATCTAGCTGTTAAAAAAATTTGAATTAACTAACTGCATTAAGAACTGTTTTTTATTCTTTTTATTTCCAGTAAATCACACGCCTTTCCTAATCAGCATGCATAAATGGTACTTTTAACAAGTTCTTTTTGATTTTCAGTCTCATTTGCGTATTTAATTTCCGCTAGAAACGTTTTCTGTCAACTAGAGAAAAGTAAAATTGAAGACAAAATACAAAAAAAATTCTATCTCAACACTTAAAAGCAATGTTCGAATTTTTATATTTTTCGTGTATGCTTAGTGCGTTTTCCTTTTTGTGAGAATATTCCAGTAAATTTTTGTTTTACGTTTTATGAGTAATTCTTCACTGCATATATTAGAAAATACTTTTACTTACAGAATCTCCAGCTTTTGGCTTTCTGGGCTTCATTTTAATGGTAACAGAACCGGGAGGAACTGTAAAAAACAATAAGAAATAATTAAGAGAATTATTTTAACACATTTCTGGGAATTGCATTCTAAATAGAATCATTAACTTTCGCATACCTGCGTAAAAAAGTAAAAGCTAATTTGATTAATTTTCTAGATGTGTGCATCGTGAATTTTAATTAATTATTCTCAGATTCATAATGAGAATTATTGATAAAAAATCAAAGATAAAGTGTCTGCTGGCACAAAGAAATAATTCGGTTAAAGAAAAGGAAAAAAAATGAGAAAAGTTTGTGAAAATAATTTATTAAATAGCAGAACTAAATGCAAATTTTAATGAATATTCTAAACTTTTCCTAAAAATTATTCTTTCCAATCGTTAAATAGATATATTTTGAGGTTAATACGCATACAGTTTCTATTTCTTGAGCACTTTATTATGAATTAGAGAGTACATTTTTAAAGTTACAATAAATTTTACAGTTTAGTATCACCAATAATCTGTTTTTAAAATTCATCATCGTATTAACTGATTACAAATCTTCTATCATAAAATTTCTCATGCAATTAAAAAACACGCGATGAATAATTTTTTTTTGATGAATGCTGTTTAAATGCTTATTATCATATCTGACTTCATGCGTAACACTTTCTAAAAGTGAAGGTTTATATTTTGAAAATAACTTTTTTTAATGGATGTGGTACATAAGAATCAAAATATTTCCTAAGCTACAACAAATAATTTCATTTTTATAAATCATACAGCTGGAATTTTACAAACTCGGCCAAAAACCCGACTGTTTTTGCATACATAGTAAAAGCAAAACATTTTGTATTTGTTTTACTGATAGTGCACAATCAAATTTTCCGTATAATTTCACCACAGTATTATCATGCACATGTTAATCTATCATAGGAACAAAATAGTTCCTTCTCTGATCCAGAAGAAAATGAAATAAAAAACTTAATTAAATTTTATTCAGAATTTTTGTTCAATTATACAGAAGTGCAATGTCCAAAACTTCATTTTTTTTTCTTATTGCATAATTTTTCTTTCTAATAAATTTTTTAAAAAAGAGAATTCAGGCTTAACTTCTGAAGTGTGAAGCCAATTTTCGTCAAAACGATGAAAGAAAAATATGTGTTTTTTTCCCCCACTTTTGACAAAATCCATATTCAAGTCAATAAAATTACAACTGCCGAAAGTTTCATAACAATTTTTTGCAAAAAGTTCTGTCCGAAAACTCATTCATTGTGGAAAGGAAAAAAATATTACGCTCAATTTGGAAGAATTCCAGAACAATGTATCCAATCTACTTGTTAAGAAAACCACTCTAAGTCGTAATATTTCAATGCCTTGGTGAAACAGACTTTCCCATGTTCATACAGAAAAAAAGGGAAGAATGTACCTCAGAGAGTTATTGAAGATGAAGCTTATTAGCCAAATGCAATAATATGAAATATTCCAAGAAAAAGGAGAAACTCATGACATTAATGGGAAGTACTGGGGAAGATCCAACAATAATGTAACAAGGCCAATTTCGGCAATGTAGTCAAAGGAGCTACCTATCAGATGCTGGACAATTTATCAAAGGAACGTATGGAAGTTATTACTCTTCGAATGAAACTACTTCCTTGTTTATTTATTCTGACATGATAATTTTCTTTTATTAGAACATCTGTATCGTATATTTCAACATTTTTGAGAAACGTTTATATTATTGTGCTGATTTACAACAAACAGGTAAAAGTTTCAGATACATGAAGCAGCCAGTATTATAAAGGTATTATGTTAGTTTAATCCGTTGCATTTCGCAAAACTCGATTCTTAAAATACGTCGATAGAATAATACACAATATAAGGGGGATAAAAAGCAATTTTCTATTTTATAAACGAGCTAACTGCAAAAAAATGCACTTTACAGTTTTGATAGGAAGAAGAATTAGATGCTATATTTTTTATTTCCATACTTTTATTTTTTCGTTTGAGCCACCGAATGAACGCGGACCATTTTAAAGTTCAAAGTAATTGATAAGAAATGGTTCATTTTCTGCGTTACATACCTCAAAATGGCAACAACCACCTGAAAGCGTTTTGTGTTTTAGAATATGCGAAATCTTCTTCACTTGTTTCAGTGAAGAGAACTTCGGAAAGAAAATACGGTTCTCACTTGCGTAAACATTTTGATCTGGTATCGCCAATTCAAGAACATCGTTCGGGTAAAGAAACGAGTCCTCATATACCAAGTGAATCTCACAATGCAGCGGATAGAATTAGAAAGTGTTTTCCATTCAACCAATAGAAATCATCACGTCTGATTAGTCACGACACGCAACTGTGTCCTCAACCAACTCGGGAAGATTTTATGTGGCTGATTACGTTTGAAACCACACTGCATTTCGGACGAACAACGACAAAGAATGTTCCAATGTTTCTGGAGAGAATTGGGCTATCTCGTACAGAGGTCTGTCATGTAGTGCAAGGACTTAAAGAATTATTACTATAACTATTTGAAATAAAACTGGAAAGCTTCCCTTTTTTATGAAGCATTGTCCATTTTTATACATATAATTAATTTGAAATATAGTAAGTTTAAACCCAATAATTATTTGGTATCAACCTGTATAAAAATTAATAATAAATAAACTAATTGCCAATTAATACTGTATAATATGAATAAATTATATTGCATTTGCAAATTAAAAAAAAACAAATCTGATTCAAATTATTAATTCAATGTTAAAAATGCAAAAATTTCTTATTCAGCAATTTATTATGATGGTAAATGTGGTATTAATAATTTTTCAGGAAAATTTATGACTGTATAATATTCTTGAAATACTTAAGTATTCTTTAAGCCAAAGTGCGATTGTTCTAAGAATAACCTTTTATTACTTCGATATTTTTTATATCTTTTTCTAACATGCATTGATACAGAATAAGTAAAAGATTTATTTAATTTTTTTCCCTTTCAAATCTTCTATTTACAGGAAGTATTATCAATTTGCTGCATTGGAACTCGAAAATTGAATTTATCTGATAGATTTTTTTCCTGACATAAATATTCCTTATAAACCTTTTTAAACCAAGAACTTTATAAGAGCTCAAATTTTATATCACATTTATAAATAATAAAACACTCACATATGAAAAATCGAGAACAAAAATGTGTCACAATGTTTGAAATCTCAAATGAATTTACGTTGTTAAAATGAAAGAATAATCATATCTACTTTCGCTTACTTTCTCGAACAAATCTAGATTTCAAACAATATTTGTGATATTTTTGTCGAAATAGCTTACAAGATACATTGATATTTACATAATGATAAAAACCAAGAACAATTTGCATCTCAATGTTTTCCAGAATAAATTTTAAAACTTTCAAGTGAAAAATAAGCACATTAAAATTTTCGTGCAATGAACTCAGAAAAGAATTCAATGTCTGAAATTCATCATCTCATGGTGAATTCAATATTTTTAAATATTTAAAGAATTCATAATAAAAGTATCATGGAATCAATTAAACTATAATGATTAATCCCATAATTTTTTAAACTGCTTGAAAGCTGCTCTAATTTTTATATAGTCATAAAAACTAATGACTTTTTCATAACAATATTTTGCACGTTAAATTTAAAACCTTTCCAGAACGAATGCAAAAAAAAAATAAGCAAATTAAATTTGTGTTTTGAATTCAACATTTTTATATATTTAAGAAATTACTACTATAAACTACAGTAAATAATCTTGTGTTTTTAAGAAATAAGGCATAAAAATAAAATAATAAAATACGATAGCATCAGTAGATCCTGATGACATATTAACATTCCTAGTTAACTAAAATAATTAGGAATTTTTTTGAGTATCTTAATATCATTCAAATCCAGAATATTTTTTACTTCACATTCAATCAATTTTTGAGAGCTACAATATACAATCAAATTTTATTCAATAAAAATAGACGTTGTTTGAAAGCGATGTATTGTTTGTTAATATGATTTTATGGGATGTAGAGCAACAAAGGTTCTTATCCCCTTTGAAAATCTTCTTTTAATTCAATATATATCAAATTATTTTATCTTCTGCAAGAATGTTCTATATACTTGTTTATTATTCTACTGCATTGTCCAAAAGCTCTTTGAAAGTAATATTGCGACATGAGTCCATATCGAGAATATTCCAGAGATGATTTCAATGGAATGTGTATATACTGAAGGTCAAAAGAATGTGTTTCAAATCAATGAAATCGCTACGGGTATTACATTGTATTATCATGTAGACTGAATTTGTGTAAAAGCCCAGGAGTTACGATAATTTTGCAGATGATTCGAGTGCTATGTATTTCCTTTTCCCCCGCTTTTTGTTCAACCGGATATTATACCTATGGTTGGGATATTTCCAAATACTTCGAAATATCTGCTCTGATAAAAAATTTTAATGATTTTTTTCTTTATGTTTTTGAAAATATTGCTCTTAAGGTTTTCTGGGGCAATCCAAATCATTGGACTCCGTCACTGATTTTACGAGATTGTCCATTTGTTCATATCAAAAAGTTTTCGAGTGTCCCGGCATCCAAAGTTGTATAGTTTGCTTGCGAAAATGCGATTGTATACATATCTTGCTGGCTAATTTGAAAACGACATTAAAAGTAAAATTTTTTATTATTATTTTATTTTAAATTAGGGGGGATTCAAAAGTACCTATGTTAGGGATGGAGAACACTGTACTTTTATTCAGCGATTATTTTTTCTTTTTTATAAAAACTCCATGAGTATGACACCTTTTGAATCCTCCAAAAATTTTTCGCCATTAATATTCTGGCCATCTTCATTTTTTTGGAGGAGATTCACCGGAAGCAAGCCACAAGTTAGATTGTTGCTTGATTCCCGGGGTATAATGAAGAATCCAGGTCTCATCAACTGTGACAACTCGACGCGTAAACAATCACAACTTACCCATGAATCAATGCCACATTTGTTTTGACACGATTTTAACAGAAGGAAGCGCACAAAGGGAATATCAACTCGCCTTAGCAATGCCATCTGTCTTCAAAAACAAGTATTTTTTGAACCACCTTTGTATTACCAGAATCCTTGTTTTCTTATCAAACTAATACAAGACGAAAACAAAACTTTTAAGTTAAGAAATAGAGTAATATCCTTATTTAACAAGGTACATTTATTAAATCATTCTTTCTCCTACTTGAGATGAAGAATAATTCTCTCACATTCTGAAATGAATAGAATAATTGAATAACTTTGGCAAAAAATGCGATGGCAACTAAATAATTCGCGTATCCAGGAACTATTATAGACGCATGGTATTCAAAGCCAAGTCCACAGAACAGTTACAATGATGATTGGGGATATACATATTTATAAGAATTATTGCAATTCAAAATGTCAATCGAGTTTTGACTGCATTCAAGAACACCATTACGTATTGTGATGCAAACAGCAGTTCATTTCAGTTCGCTGAAAACTTCCATGAACAACATCGAGAATTAATGTGGACTCAATTGAATAGGATCTATAGAAAATAAAGAATCTAAAGATAGCAGTTTGATGGAGGATTGAAAGTATGTTGTGGTATAAATACATGAAAGAATGACATAATTTTACTTTTTGAAAGCATTCCATACAAAGTAAAAATGAATAAATATTAAAGATCGCAATGAAAACAATGATTTGTTTTCAGAGTTAGGAAAAAAAAAAAAAAGAAAAAACTCCATAGACATTTTCCGAATCAAAACATCAACGAGGCCTAAGTTCTAAAACTTTAAAATCAAAATATAAAAAAAAATATACAGCACGGACCTAGTACACACAACATCCAACAAACAAAATGCAACTCATCCGAAACATTCGTAAAAAAAGAAAAAGAAATTCGGATAGAAACAGAACATTATAGAAACGTAAATAGAAGCTAAAAATAGAGCTTTGTGACTTCGAATCGCTTCCCTCCACGCCAAGCAATAAAACTTCAAAAACGGTGTATTTTCCGCTCTCCGTGATGTACGGGACGGGTCGGAAAAGTGACATAAATAAAAATTTTCTTCTTGACAGAAGGGCAAACAAAATATTACCCCTTTCAATATCAAAGTCGGGAAAGGAGCGAAATGCATTAATTTTCTGTACGAGTTTCCCCCTAAAAGCAATGTGTCTTCGTCTGGGAAAAGACTCCAGAGCTTTCTGGTACCGAATGAACTGAAAGGCTAACGAATGGATATGTTGCAAGGTAAAGCTCTAGTTTATGTAGCTTGATTCACAGGCTGGCTCATCCAATGGAGTTGTGGTTATAACACTGAACGATAAGAATTTTAAATCTTATATTATTAACAACGATAACAATTCGTGCATATGTATTATTTCGAAATTTTCCGTAATGTTACTCATGTGTATGTACTCATGCTTATGTACTGTGTACTGATTATGATGAGGGGGCACCCGCTCTAAAGATCGCTGTTCCGGTGCAAATTTGCCGATTGGAAGTATTATGTAATATTATCTATAAAAATTTAACAAACAAAAAAAAAATTAACTTTGCTAATTTTTTTTCAAGTGCAAACATTTTCTCGCCTGTTAAGTTCTCAAAAAAGTAGAATTATTCAAAATGAATAATAATTAGCATTAAGTCAATGTACTTTTGAGTTCCAGGCTCCACAGAAGCAATTATACTATCAAGAAAAGAAAATACATTCTTCAAATTCCTAATGCATTTTTATTTCCACATTCAAAACATTCTAAAGTACAAACACGTTACCAGTGTTAACGACAAATATAATAAAAACTACCGATTCTGCCATAAAATCAATTATTAAATTAAATATTAAAATAGGAACAAATGATAAATTATTAAAAGAGATAATAATATTCTATTCGGATATTAAAATAAAAGCAGTAGATAAATTATTAAACTAAATATACCTTAACAATGTAAATATACCATCAGCAAACTAATTGCAAATATTATAATCATATTGTATTGCACAGTCAATCTTTTAAACCTAAAATCAAATATCCTTTATTTTATGTTTAAGCATTTTTGTTGACCTCATTTTCTCAAAAAAATGTTAGCACATGTTAAATAAATAAATACATTAATAAGTAAATAAATACATAAAATAAAATATAAATAAATAAAAAATAAGTAAAATCTAATTCTGGGTTTCCATGTATTTTCTCAGTAAGCAGCCACTTTATCTAATTGTAAATATAATCTTCAATATTCAATAATAAATTAATGTATTTACAATAAATGAGTGCAAATAGTACTCTCTAAGAAAAGAATCATTCAACGTGCAGCGACTTTCATCAGCAACAACGCCAGAAGTTAAAACGCCTAAATAACTAATCCGAGAGAGATGTCTTTTTCGGCCTGGTTGGTAAAGGCAGAGCAAAATGCAGCCAGTCAACTTTTCTTTGAATCCACTTGTCCATGGTTCGAAACAGCCGCCAGCCCCTCAAGTCACAATATTTCTCCTCCTCCAACGAGTCGGGAAAATCACTTCACTACCGAAGACTTCACACGAGGTGATTCCGACGCAATGTTTGTGAATGAGATAAAAAGTACATCTTGGTGTGTTATACTATTCACTTGCAAAGTCTTTCTTCATCAGCAACGCCAGAAGTTAAAATGCCTTACTAACTAGCCAGAATGAGACGTCTTTTTCAGCCTGGTTGGTAAAGGCGCAACAAAAAGCAATCTGTCTACTTTTTTCTTCGGAACAGCCGCTGGTAACCAAGGCAACCAAAAGCTCCTCCCTTCACATGTGAAAACTACATGCCGTCGGAAACATAACCTACGCAAACCTTGTGACGTTGGGCTTTTCGCGGTTTTCTCATCTCTAACCTTGGGGACTTTTAATTGCGATTGATTGCTTTTGATAAACAACCTTTGCCCAACCAAAAATGAAACGTGAATATGTAAATCGAAAGCAGGTAGAAATGAAGTGAAGCAGGAGAGTTAGGAAATATATAAACTCAGATTGAGAGTCGCGATCGAGAGGTTGAGTGGTTCTACTGTTCGGCAATTGTTCCAGAGTCGGAGTCGAAGTCGGAAAAGGGAATTGTTACAAGTTAACGGCTGGTTAATGTATGCTAGAAGTCAAGATAGCCTTAGTGGTAAGAATCAGTTAGATTATTACTGGTAAATTGAGTTAATATAGTTAAGGCCTTGTCAAGGAGAGCATTTATAATTGTCGTTATATTAGCAATCAACCAATAAATACTATGTTTATTGTTCTAACGTCTCTTAAATAGACTTATTGACTTTTAGTGTTAATATATTGAGTTTAACTATGGTACAAGAGGCCAGCAGGAATGGTTTGCCGTCACAATCTCTCCAGTCAAAGTATAATATAAGCTATGGAAAACTTATGGAACGCTAAGCACTTAAGCAAAGTGACTACGTAAAAGTAGTTTAAGGTATACGGAATGAAATGCTGTAAAATTTTGGACCATATCTTTATTAATAAGTGGATCTTACTTTAAAAAATTATTTTAATATCTGACTTGAAAACATGGAATTACATAATAGCCGAGCGATTTACTTTTTTTAAAATTTTTTTATTAAATTGTTGTTGAGAAAAAGGTGTTCTCTAAGGGATATAATTTTACGTCGTTTATTAATCATCATTTCTATTTCATTTTATCGTATTAGAATAATTGGTTGCTCTTAGGTTTGGACTCTATGTTGATTATTAGGGTTCTTCAGTATGTGCAAATCTCGCTCGGGAAAACGATGCATAAAAACAAAAGAATACTTTAAGCTCTATAAGGAAAGTACTTACACAGCACAGAGAGAGAGGCAGTTGCCGTCAGTGGGGTTTTAAGGGCACTGTTCATGGCTTCGCATCTGTAAGTGGCGCCGTTGTCGCTGGCTTCGGTTCGTATGACGAGTTCGCTGGTGGAACCGAAGGAGGTTGTCTTTTCCACACCTCGAAGCTGAAAAGGAAAAAAAAAATTCTAGTTTTCGAATCTTTGTAGAATATTGATCGAGTTGCAAAGTACATAAATGTGATTAAGAACATGTTTGGCCGTTGATACAAGTGTGAATGTGTCAAATAAGTGCTTAGTATGAGAAGGTAAGGGAGGAAATATTTGTTTATATATTCAATAATTAAATGGTAACTTTATTTATATTTCGAAAGCACCAGCAAGAAATAAATGGACATCAACATTCTGAAAGAAAAGAAATGGGAATCTTCCCTCGATTTTTTAAAATAAAACTTTTTGTCTGGGCATTTCTGCAAAAGGGATGTATCCGAAAAAGGAGCACTTTGAGAAATCAAGTCTTTCATTGCTTTAAAGAGATTTATGCCCCAAATGGTTCGTGAATGATGATGTCATATGTTCGAGGTGTGGCAATTACATAACTGGACAAACCTTAAGAATTAGCTTCATTGAAAACATTAACATGAATACTTTTTAGTCCCCTTCAACATACTCCTCCTCCCTATTGATACATCGCTGCATATGAGTTTTCCACTGTAAAAAGCAGTGCTGCAGGTCATTAGGTGTCACTTTCTTCAGTAAGTCTGCTTTTTTGCATTTTCCTCTTCTACAGACTGAAAATGTGTTCCCTTTACTTTTGGAAACAGATAGAAGTCAAATGGTGCGAAATTTGGCGAGTACAGTGAACGCTCGAGAACAGTAATGCGTTTTCCCGCCAAGAACTGTTTTACTGTGCGCCAGCGCGTTGTCTTAGTGCTCGATTTTTTGGTACCAGTTTTGCACAAACTTTTGTCATATGCAAATCCTCGGCCAAAATGTTTTCTTATTATCTCTTTGTAAATGATCCTAAGACATGACATCATCCGAATAGTCAAAAGTCGGTTTTTATGCACGATTCCATTAACTTTTTTAAAGTTTTCATCAGTTTTTGATGTTTTCATAACTTTTTTAAAGTTTTCAGAACGTTCAGCATCTTCAACAACCTCCCGACTTTCCGAAAATCGTTTGTGTCCTTCAAACACTTGACTACGTGATATGCAAGTATCTTCAAACACCCCCTGTAAAAACTTAAGTCCTTCAGTTGGGGTATATTTTTTCAAAATTTCAAATTTATCCGCTGCTCAATTTTTAAGCTTATCATGATTGCGCCGCTTCGACACAACAACGTCTTTCTCAAACAAGGACGATAAACAAACTGAACAAGACAGAGGGACGAAATAACGTGCCACCTACACCAGAAGCATCAAGGTCAACTACATTCCATTCCCACTCCTCCACATTAAGCCTAACGGCTAGGGCATATGCAGTCAGTCCGGTTATTTAATTGTCCAACCTTGTATTGATGCCTATTTTTCTGACATCAATACTTATCAAACTATCTTGAATGATGAAACGTTAAAAACAACAATTATTAGTATTTCAGTCATGATAAACTAACAAGTAAATGTATATTTCGGTGGATAACAAAATACAAATTGAATGAATGATTGTTTATTAACGTCGCATCGGAAGTAACTCGAGGGATATAGGCGATGAGCCCCGCAATTTTGAGTCACGGTCAAATGGCGAGGACGATACCTGAGCTGTCATCGACCTTTTCTGACTTCCAAACTATGATAATGGGAGACTGAGAAAGATCCAATAGATTTAACGTGCATCGTTCACACGACAGAATTTTTTGAGGAATCAGGACTCGAACATACGGATGGACTAAAACATCACTGATGCCAAGAACTCGATGCCGCTACCACTTGGCTACCGCAGCCGCCAAGTTTTAGATGCATACTTTTTAATAAGAATTAAACTTGAGTTATATTAAAAAAATACTAATTGTTGCTATTATTTTTATTGATATCCATTTTCATTTTCCTTTATATACCAAAAGAGAAAATTAAAAGCCAATGGGTTGTACAAATATTTTAATTATCTCTAGAATTAACTTTATTTTATAATTTAAAATATATTTTATGCTCATATAGATGCAATGCTTTTATGTTAGATTATCTTATATTTTTGTTATTTTATCAACAACGTGAGAGTATTTAAAACATATTACAATTTAACTAAAAGTTAAAATGTCATATTTTAGTAAGTTAACGAGTAGATGCTAACAATTAATCTTTTTATAGTTCTAAGGAAATAATGTTTTTAATTCACTTTTCATTGGAGTTTCATTTCCTTGATTATGAGTTTTCTTTCTAGAAGACTTCAGATACTATTTTAACAAAAGTGAATAATAATGACAAACACATTTTAATAATAATAATTCAAAGATAATTTGAATAAGAAAAGAAATGATTTGCTCTGTTTGCATTAAGATAGGCAAAACAAAGGGATGTCATAATATGAGCACTTGAATAACTTAAAAAATACCGCAGGATTTTGTGAAAAATTACTGCAGTTTAATTTTATATTTAAAATCAGACCTTACATTTTAATAAAGCAGTTTTGAAATTTAAATTTAATCTTTCTTTCTACAATTTATAAGATTTGTTTTAACTTTCTCGCTTTTCTTATATTAGTTTCCGGCACAGTAGTTTCACTGAAAAAATAAACTGAGATGGCACGTTTTTGTTTAAGAACCTAAAAATCAGAAATTTTATATTTTGCAACAAAATAACCTATATTTTTGTAGACGCTAATTAATTTCTGGAATCTGTAGCAAAAAGATTGTAATAAATTGTGTAAAATCTTGTTCAAGTATGCAAATTTCCTCAATACTTTGAAAATTTACTGCGTTATATTTAGCTTAGCGTTTAGATTAATTGCTTTTAAAAGTATGCAAACTTTATTTTAAAAGACCCATTGGTAATCGAAAATATTTATTTCGTGACATTTAACCAAGCTTTATTTAATATTACAATGCATTTGAAAGTACATACTTAATAATAATAAAAAAAAAACTCCTGGGTCATTTCGAATATTTCTTGTGACACTTAATAAAACTATGTTTAACATTACATTAGATTTGATTATTAACACACACATATTTAAAGAAGAATCAAGATAAATGGATTATTGGAAACTAATAAAAATTTACAAAGTACAATGTGAACAATTTTTTCAGTAATAAAAAAAACTAATTTGATATATGTGGTTTACAATTTTTCATAAAAGGGCTACTTTATTTTATATTCAATAATAATTTGTGGGATGGTTTTTATTATTGTAACCGGATAAATACACATGCAAAAAAAAGATGTCTCACAGACTACAGCAAAAACGAAACTTTGAAAGTCACTGAACAAATACAAAGAATTAAGGTTAACATGAGACACATAAAAATGGGACATAAAGCAGAAAGCTAATATTTTCAGTCAACAAATAGTTACTTATGAGTTTTTCTTTGTCGCTTTTTATCTATCTAAATACTGGCGAGAAACAGGAAATTGCATGATCCGGAAACAAGGAAATTCCAGACGAAAAATCAAAAAGCGGATCCAGCGAAAAAACAAAGAAATCCGGAATAGTTTCATTCAATCAAAGGAAAAAAAGAATAAATTTAATCCAACAATTTAACGTTCACGATATTAAATGTTATTTTTTTAAAAAGTTGTACCCAATAAGAACATAAGAATACATTTACAAACGATGATTCTTTTTTTCAGTTCACTCGAGTTTATGTTTTTCTATAAGTATTAAAAGAAACGAATTATGGATTTATCTAATGTTAAAAATAATTGCTTTTTCCTGTTAAAAGTAATCAGTGATTGCAACTGAAATCAGTATTTCAAAACACTTTATCTTTCTTCCAGTTTTCGTTTAACCCAAAATTAAATGCTAAGTTTTTTATCGATCACAGAACTCTTTATTTCACAAAAAATGAGAGATATTTTTTTAGAAATTTTTAATAAGACTTTCCTAATTCATTTACATAGTTACCAACTAATTGGGGTAAGCTTTATATAGAAGATAATGGGCAGTTTCATTTCTGGCTTATTTAAAACATTTTAATAAGCTATTTATATTCCTGGCATATTTTGAATTTTTTGTAGCAAAAAGTTTAATTGAAGTATTTTATCCAAAAAATATTGTTTAATTTAAGAGATTCTTTTTTCAGATTGTTCATAAGAAGAAACTGCTACTTTTTGCAAAGGATAGACATATTAAACATGGCCTGGTATATTATAATTGTTTCTGTATAGAAAAACCCCGAAGGAAAAAGAGAATATTAAGATATTTGTTTAACTTCCCATATATATGATTACTAGATGTTTTATAGAAATAAAACGTTAGTTTCTGTTTATAATGAATTCATTCTTCTTTTTATGTTTCAATCAGATCAACAAGTGGTAGATGTATAAATAACGTGAAATCTTTTATTTTTGCGACTTCTTTTTCGTTTTGAATTTTGCAAATCATTAGACAAATGAGCTAAAAATTATTTTTTTAAATCTGAGATTAAGATATTTTTCATAAAATTTTAAAATAATTGTTGGAAATACGACAATAGCTTTGCTTTATTAAATGATAATATAGCACTTCAACCACGCATTTTTGAGTTTAATAGTAATTATAATACTATTTTACTATAAACTTTACAATCAAGCATAGTAGCTCAGAAAGAAGCAAGCTGAGTTATGTTGTGTTATTTAATTTTTAAAAACGAAAACGTATATAACACATTTATTATATTTTTAAGCGGATTTAGTTTAGTTTAGTTTTTATTAACGTCGCACTAGAAGCAACACGAAGGCTACTGGCGACGATCTCGTAATTTTGAACCACGATCAAGTGACGAGGACGGCACCTGAGCTGGCAGCCCAGGTTATATCCTAACTTCCACACCACGCCAACGGGAGGCCTTTGGACCCCGACAGATTTAACGTCCATCAGCCCCGGCTACACAGCGGGTCTTCAGCGGCCAAGGATCGAACCTGCGACGGAACGAAAATCGCCGGTCACAAATCCGAAGCCATGACCACTAGGCAATTTAAGCGGAGATAAATTTTAAAAATAATATATTTTTGATTCCTAATTTCAGCTTTCAAAATTACGAACCGTATTTTTGGAAATGACCGAGACACATCATTTGTATTATTGATGATAACTTGAAAATTTGAGTTTGAAAGTTTATTTTTCGAGTAAGATATTAAGTATTCGAATGACAAAAAACTTTGACGATACATAATAATGCTATAAAATAATATTTTTCTCAACTCTTCTCATTATAAACAGGATGTTTATTTTTCTTGTCAATAAATTCAGTTCGAAAATTGAAATGCATTCTGAAACCGGAATTTCCCGGAACCCGCTAGTGTTATTACAGACAATGATAGATTCAAGCAACACTGTTATTTATCTAAAAAAATCAACCATACAAATTCTTTTAGACCTTCCTTTTACCTTCAAGCTCTTCCCGGATTAATAATTATTCGTGGAGGGAACTGGATCATATTAGTTGAACATAGTCGCCATTTCTAATGCGCCTAATGGCATCTGGTGCGAAACGGTCGCCAAGAGCCGAGTGAGTAGACGCAGAACCAGCAATCACCAGTGCCATATTTACAGCCTACTGCACAAGTACAGTCCTATTTCTTTCACTGTCCTTTAATGCGGTATTGGAAACGATTACTGCTGTCCTGCGAATCGTTAAAGAACGGCGGATCAGGAGGAAGGACCGTCGCTGCGTGAAATAACTAGTATTGTATCTTAAGGAATACTTGGTGCGGAAGGGTTAAGGTGATAAAAATAATTTTGCTCTCCTTCTCATTGAGGTGTAATTGAAGAGAGTGGTTTTCGTTGTATTGGTCAAGGAATTTGGATTGAATTATACTGCAACGTTATTTCCTTTATTGATATGATTGCGACTGTTCGGAATTGTAGTTTTATGGAAACGTTTTATTACCGTCCGGTTTAATTTAATATATTATTTATATATTCTTTCTCTTATCTGATTATTAATTTAATTTACTGCTGCACGATCATTTGCAGTTTTGAATTTCGTTCTTAATGTCCAGATAGCTCATATTTAAATAAATGATATAATTGTATTTCGAAGGGTCGTTAAAGTTTTAAATTCGTTTGAAAATCTCTTCTCGTGTTTATTCTAATTTTTTTTGTTCCTATACGGTAAGATATTCGAACTAAAAATTAACATTAAGTATTAGTTTTGCTGAAATCACATTATTTAAGTAAGTTGTAAGTTTGTTTCTGAATCATATCGATTTTGAATTCTGTTCGAATTTAAATAAATGTGATAACGTATTTGAATTTCGGAGGATTATTAAAGTTTTAAGCTCAATTGGAAATTGGGTATCGTGTTTATTCTATTTTCTTATATCCATTCGATAATATATTCGAATTAAAAATTAAAAAAATAAATAAATTTCAGTTTTGATAAAATTACATTTTTAATTACTTTAATGTTACAGTCCTATTACAAGGATTCCGTCCATCTATTTGGGAAATTGATCAATGTGAAAAATTAGCTTAGAATAATTATTAATGTTGAGCTTTTTTCGAGATATGATAAAGTTATATTTTCCATCAGTTAAAATTTTTAACAGTTCTTGTTATACAATTGTCAAATTATCTTTTTTTTTATTTGTAAGGCTCATTGAGGGATTTGAACGTTGCCCTATGAAACAATACCATGGTTACTGGAGATGGACCTCTTACTTTTGAACCTTGGTCAAATACTGAGGATGACTCCTGAGCTGGCATCACCGTTCTCCTAACTTCCACACAACACCAATGCGAGGACTTAGAGCCTCTATATACTAAACATGATCAATACCGTTTCAAGGTGGGTCTTTAGCGGTATCAGAACTCGAACCCACTGCTCGATAGAAACAATACCGATCGCGAGTTCTTTGCTATGACCAGATAGGTTATCGAGGTCTTTATTTGTAATGATTAAAAAATATACTCAATCTTATCGATTAAAATATAACCTATCAATTTTGCGATAAGAATTATTGGATTATATTATTTAAATTCTTTGTCACTCAATGTAATAAATTTCCTTAAAATTTAGAAATAGTAAACAAAGTTTATAAGTCTTCGCCTGCCAAAATATATTTAACAAAGTGATCTCTTAGTTTTTGGAATACTTATTATTTACTCTATCTGATTTTAGAGAACTGTTCATTTAAAGTTCTGATTCGCCTTTATTTTATTTTTGTGTGATTATCTTTTCTTTTAAATTTTTATATTGTACTATATCTTTCATTTATTTTAATTCGCTTAAATTTTTTTAAATGTGTTTTTTATTTTTCAAATTGGTTATCAATTTCTTTTCATAATCATTGATTATATTATACTTCTAGATATTTTTTAAAAATGTAACTACTCTTCTTAATTTTCTGGTTTTAAATTGTTTTACGTTAGCGAGCCATGATACCAAGTAAAAGGATCAGTCTCGATTTCTATAAAAGCTCATCACATGCCAGGGATATTAGTATCGAGTCTGGACGTTAAGAAATGTATTATAAGAAATATAAAAATTAATTTCATCCGATATTCTATTCAATAACATTTTTTTTTCTTTTTCGAATTTTTAAATATTGTTGCCTATGTCAATTAGACAATTTCAGATGGCCCGCTGTAAAATAATAAGCTCTTTGAGGTGCTTTTAATATAATATAATTTCTTCACTACAGGAATATATTACTCAATACTCAATTGTATCGAATAATATTTTGTTTCCTTCTTGGAGAAACACATTAGGCTGTAAGTCTTTCCCTCTCGAGTGTGGGTGGAAAACAACAACGAACCCTACCCTTAAAGTTCCACGCTTACAATGCACCCTTTTCCGATGGACAACAATATTATGAACAAGGCGTATAGTTTTACGAGATTAAGACATTTCTTTGCATTTACGAGATGGGCAGCATTGAAATGAAATTATCATCTCTATTCTTGATAACAAAAACTTTTACATAATTAAGCATTTCTATATGCAGTTTAATTAGGTCAGAATTCAGTTAATATTTTAAAGATTGGTGTTTTGTATTAATTATGAGCTTAAGACTATATTAAATTTTTACCTTTTAAAAGTGCAACAATTTCAAAGGAAATTATTTGGTAAATTAATATCACATTCCCTATTTCTTTATCTAATTAAAACACTTCACAGTAATTGTAACTATGGGAAAATTCAGAACAAAAGTCAATATTTGAAGACATGTACATTAAACCTGTGACTCATATAATGTGCTCCAACAACCGCCATTATGCTACACAGAGTCATCATTTGAAATAACGAAGCTAAATCTAACTATTAGTATATCCATCGATTACGAGTCTGTTATTCCGCCATAACTAGAGTTCCTAAGCCCAATAGATCATTCATTCTAGATATTGTAACCTTTTCTCAGCCACATATTTCAGACCAATTTAAAGTTCCATTTAACACCAGTGATCCGCTTTCTAAATTTTCTGAGACGGATAGATGACCCTTTCGATACGTCTGAGTAGGCTCTTCACTGTAAGGTGAGTATATTAACATGATAACATATTTAATGTCTGTCAGCTTTTTAAATCTTAAAAGACAGTCTTGATAGAATTACAAAATCATAATCCTTTACTATACCACGATTCTTCCTACTAAATAATCAATGATATTTTTAACAATAGATTTTTTTGTAAAAAATATTGATTCACAATGATTCAAAAAGGTTCATAATGATTTTTCATAATGAATAACATGTTTATCAGCATTGAATAATACATTGTTGGAAAGCTTAGACTTTCCCCTGTTTATCGATATAATTGCCATTGAGAGCAATGTATTTTTGCATGTGGTGTATCATCTTCTTTAGGTGACCGTGGTATCCTAGTGGTCATGCTTTCGAATTCGAGGCTGGCGGTTTTCGTTCGGTTGCGGGTTCGATACTAGGTCACTAAAGACCCGCCGTGTAGCCGGGGCTGATGCACGTTAAATCTGTCGGGGCCCAAAGTCCTCCTGTTGGCGTGGTGTGGAAGTTAGGAGAGGGGGTGCCTGCTCATGTGTCGTCCTCGTCACTTGACCGAGGTTCAAAATTACGGTGCCCGTCGCCAATAGCCCTCGTGTTGTTACTAGTGCGATGTCAATAAAAACTAAACTAAACGGAAAACTAAAAAAAAAATCATCTTCTTTATGGCTGAATCGTAGAACTCTTCCTCCGCGCCATGAAACCTCTTTTTTCAGCTCCTCTCCGGTTCTGAAATGCATACTCTATATGGTGTGTCAAAATTTTGTGAATGCAGGACTTGTTGACATCAGGAATCATCTCGAAGAGATCCCGAACTGACACCTCTCTATTTTTCAGCAATACTTCTTCTATTTCGCAATCGTTTCTTCCGAAACCGTTGTCTGTCCAGAATATTGTTCGTCATGGGCGTCTGTCGTTGAATTTTCTACACATTTGCATACGTGTTGTACGCTCAAATACTTTTCTCCGTAGACTTCACACAGTTGGGAATGAATGTCCACCGGCGCAGTGTTTTTTTGCACTCAAAAAACGAAGCACACAGAGAGTAATTCGCACCTGACGGGAGAGGGGAGTTGGAGCTCCGTCTCTAACGGCTGCCAAGCCAAAAATGAGCTCGCAGATAGCTCGCCAGGGAGGAGATTGGGAGAGAGGAAGTCAAGCTACACGCCAGTGTTGCCTAATCCCGTGTAACAGCGTTCCTCTTGTGCTGCAGCTCCTTGGGAACTTTATTTTAAGGACAACCCTGGTATGTATAATCATTTCCCTTCAAAATAATTTTATAATTCCCCCCTTCCTTTAACTTACAGTATAGGGTTCCATGGAGGACGCAACCCCGGGTTACCCAAGCGATCCATCTCTATTTTTGACCCTCCCTCTAGTCAACCAATTTTTGTCTCTTTTTTTAATTTCTTCACGTCTAGACCACAGTTACACCTTGTTTGGAGCAGCAGAGCCATATCTGGTTCTTGTGTCAATAAACTTTACATTCTTTAACTCACAGTAAAGAGTTCATTCTCATTTTCTGATACAACTCCAATTTGACCTTTAATTTATGCAATCACGCTCTCGTAAAATCTGCTAAATAAACTATTCCCATGATTGTAAGCCTGTAGCAATAATCCCTGCTAGACAGTGTGTCGCCAGCCGAAATCCCTTAATCTAATACCACATGATTATCACACAATCGAAAGAAATCCCTCCATGTAAATTCGAAGAAAGGAAAACTTCTCTCTCTTCCATCGGGCATTCTCCAATTTCACCTTGTTTTCCTCTTGGAAAAAAGTGAGATTAAAATAAAGCACATTGGAATATAAAGAGAGAGAGATCAAATTATCTGATCCGAGTTCGAAATTGGGAAATCATAAAGAATTAAGAATTGTGTTCGACTGACACATTCCGGGACAGTTCGGTTCTAGAAAAATATCTATCCCCTCCGTTGGTAATAAGTATAGAAACCGTCATGATTATTTTCCCTTTATACATTAACAACGGTTTGATCACAGCCACAATATTATATTGAAATACATAAAAAATACAAATACTGTCCTATCAGGATATTTTCATAGCTAGAAAGTGATTCAAGAATGGAATACTTTAAAACTATCCTGGAATGTGTTAAAAAATAAACTCGGGATAATAATTTCGTTGCTCCATGTCCCATAAAACTTTTCAATCAGTCAAAAGAAAAATAATAAACTTAAAATTGAAGACGGAAATTGAAGACTGGAAAAAATATTTATGTGTTCACAAAAAACACTGTGAAGAAACATGAATAAAAAATATTTTATGCCCGTTAGTCAGAATACATAATGATAAAAATTCCAATATAGTACAGAAAAAAATGACCTTGGTACTCAAATATATAAAAAAAAAACCAGGATTAATTTAAGATTTTGTAAAAAAGAAATACAAAACTATTTCCTAATATGTGTAGTCAACAAGAAGTTTTGTTTATAGATTTCTTCCTCGTCTTTCGTTCTTCCAAATCCGTTAAGCGGAATAGAACATTTGTCCGTTCCGAATCCGGAAAATCCAAGTAAAAAAAAAAAAAAAAAAAAAAAAGGAATGAATTTGTTCCAACAATTTATCGCTCAAGATCTCGAAATTACTTTTTAAAATCGAATTCAGTAAGAACAGCAGAATATATTTACAAACGTTATTATTCTTTTTCTCCCCCAGTTTATTTGAATTTGTCCTCTTGTGGTAATTATTTAGAAAAAGAATTATGATTTTATTTTTCCTTTAAAAATAATTACATCGTTTTAAAGAATCACTGGTTGTAATTTAAATCAGTATCCAAAATCCATTTAATTCTTTTTTTTTTTTTTTTTTTTTTTTTTAACCTATCATTAATTGTAGAACTTTTTCAAACGAATTTTTTAAAAAAATGAGATATTCCTTGTTTTTAATAAGATTTCCTAATTAATTTATATAGTTACAATTTAAGCTAATTTTCATGTAAAAAACAAAGAACGTTTTTCATTTCTAAATTAGAAAAATAGGATTTTATATTCTGATTTATATTCTGACAATTTAATGATTTTTAAGAGCATGAGTGTAATTATAGTATCTAATTCAGGTGACACGATGTATTTTTACAAGCATTTTTAGATTACGATTTTTTTCGTAAAGGGGACATTATTTTTAGAAGTTTATACTAAGATGTTAATTTTATTTCTACATTACCTTAAAAAGTGATCGAAATACCGAAAAAAAAACTATATTTTAACTATGCGATCTTTCTAAAACATGTACAAAATTTAAAATGCTTAAGAATTTCTTGTAATCAATATAAAGTTTTGAAATTTTTTCTAATTGTTTTACATATGTTTGGTAATTCTATGCATGGGGAATAAAGATTCAATTAAATAATTATTTTTTAAAAATCCACAAATATAAGATCTCAATTTCTCGTATCCGTTTTTTTTACTATTGTTTTTCGTAGAAGTATGAGAGGAAAAAAAAAAATGGTAAAACTATAACTAAAACTAGTACAACCAAACCCACGCACATAATTGTGAGACACACTTCTAAGCAATAGAGAAAAATAATTACTTAAAAGTATAAAAAGTTGTAGAAGTAGTAGAGAAACTTTAAAGTATTGAAATATTTTGAAAAAATTAAGACTTTAGTAACTGTATAAAAATGAATTTGTTTTCATTTCTTTTTCTAAAATGCATATTTTATATTTGTTCAAATACGGTGAATATAAACTTTTTCTCATAAAAATATAATTTAAAAATATTTCGCAGGATATCGTGTATCTTTACGGGTTAAAAATAAGACATTGAAAAAAAATCTATCGTATTCTTATGTATTAACTATTAACTTTATGCAGGATTACGTTTCTCCTCCCCCGCACTTTTGAATCATTTTACTTTATATTTTCTGATATAATTTATCAGCAGATGATTAACAAAGTTATTTCACACAATTTATGTTTTTCGGATTTCTATTTGAGATCTGGGATTCAGAAATCCAAAGAGAATATTTTATAATTTTTTAAAACTCTTTCAAGCTAGTTTTGATTAAATTTTCAAATATTTGAGAACAACTGAATAAAAATGAAAGCTTCGGAGCCAAACATTAAAATACATACTTATTTTTCAACAGAAGATTGAGTTCTTAGTTAAAAAACAACAATAATCTGTATAATAAATTGCTTTCCTAAATAACTATCAGTGAAATAAAAGAATCATAATTTTTGTATTCTGAAGAGTAAAATCAACGTATGTAGTCGTGGCTGCGGACACACTAGCGGTATTATTTTCATGAAGTCGTGGGTTCGATCCCTGATGGCTTTAAAAACCCACCGAGTAGCAGAGCTGATGCATATTTAAACTGGCAGAGGTCTCAAATCCTCTCGTTGGAGTAGTTTGGAGAGGGAGGTGATCTCTCAGGTGTCGTCTTTGAGCGAGGTTAAAAAAAACAATCACAAAATCATTACACTTTGTTTTTTTTCATATAATTAATAATTGAATCATCATTTATCCTAAATAATGTGAAACATCTCAAAGTTTAACTGCTTTGATTAAAAATACTCGTATAATTAAATTTATGCATAACAAATACGTTCAGTTTTATTTTCCCGATGAAGACAACATACGTGTATGAAGACAACATACATATATTCTCGATGAAGACAACATACAACATACAGACTATGTACATACGTGTACATGTTTACAATTATACATGTATATATATACATAAATACAAGTTATTATTATGATCGATGTAGATGGCTATGAACTTTTATTACATTTTAATGGTGATTGCATTCAAATGTACTATTATTATCTCCATATATAGACAATGGCACTCCATGGTTTATTATTTTTAAATTCCGGAATATTTTTTCAAGTGACCAAATTTCAACTTTAGTTTTAACCATTAAGTAATATTTGTCAAATTATGCTTTAATTTATGAATTCTTTAAGACCTGGAATACACATTGGCTTACATAACTTAAACCTGCTACTAACTACCTTTTAACAATTCTGGGTACTTCTTAACTGAAAACCAATTGCTCAAAGCAGTACTATAATTATCCGTCAGAAAATCGTAAGAATTCTTTTAAGAGACATTCCCTTGAAACCAATAGTTACTTTTGAGACACACTTGACCAAAGACGAACATTACTCCTTACTCCTAATGCGCCTAATTGTATTTCGTGCCAAATGGTCGCCAAGAAACAAGATCGAGAATTGGTAGACACAGAACTAACAATCATCAATTTCTATATTTCCACCCACTGCACACACTCAGATCCATTCCTTTTCTTGTTCCCTAATGTGCGAGTGGAAACGATTGCTGTTGCCCTCCGAATCGTTAAAGGACAGAGGACCGAAAGGAGAGGACCACCATTGCGTGAAATAAGTGGTTTCGAGTCCTTACGAACAGTTGGCGCATAAATAGTAAAAACGATAAACAATTTCAATTTTCCCTTGTAGTAGTGCAAATGAAGAGAATGATTTGGCGATCTAACTGCGTTTTGCCAAGGTTTATTTAAAAAGTTGGAAATGGATTTTAACAAAGCATTTCCATTTGAAGAACTTCGAACTTTTCTCTGCAAATATATTGAAATTACGCAAATTTAGATACTTAACATTAAAATATGTTTCTATTTACAGGAATAAAACTCTGGATTAGTTTTCAGCACCATGTAATGAAATTTATTTTAAAATTCAAATTAATTATACTATTTTAAAAACGTACATCGATCTATTCTTCTAACTACAAGACCGGCCTCTCGGAAATATATATTCTTTTAAAAAAATTGCATTTTCAGTTCAAATAAAAGTACAGTGAAACTCAATTCGGAATCTTTTTTTTTTCTTGGAACTTCGGAAAATCCGGATCGATCTGTACGAAGAGTTTATCATTTTTTGTCTTCTGAATTTGAAAAAATTTCCATAGCATTTATTTGTTTCATCCACACGTTTTGAAAAATTATTTTAATTCTGAAATCTTCTAACAGAGCTACCAATGTGAGAAAGAAAAGTAGTGGGAGAGACTTTGCAAATATTCTGCGCAAAAAAAAACCTCACACACACACACACACACACACACACACACACACACACACACACACACACACACACACACACACACTTATATACTTATGCATATATATATATATATACCATCGATGAATAACTCCCGAAGATAGCAGAGATGGCGCTCGTATAAACCAGATAGGTCTTTCTAGAGTACTAACTGGCGAGAAACGCGTCAAATTTTGAGTCGATCGGACCAGGAAAAAGGTTTTGTTGAAGTGAAAAAGGTTTTTCAAGTGGGTACCGATTGCTTTCAGTGAACAAAAACAACAGCAGATCGATGATTCAGAAAGCTGTTTATCGTATTTATCGCATCAAAGTATTTTTGGAAAAAAAAAAAGAAAAAAAAAAAAAAAAGATTTGGAAAAGCGTTGGAACAGTCCTTGTCACCCTAAAGTGATTAACAAAGAACTATGTTGATGAATAAAAAAAAATTTGCAAAAAAAAATGTTGTTTTCAATGTTAGACTCTGGAACCTTGATCGATGTGTTATATATATCACTATATATATATATATATGGTTGACTCTGGTCGCGATAGACTGATTTGTGATATTGCTGTACCTATTTTGTTTAGTTCAGTCTATCTGTTGGCTGCCAATTCCAGTTGTTGTACTTTTTGTAGTTTTGCGCATTATTTCTTTAAAAATTGTAGAATAAAACCATTTTTGTGTTTAAAGGATTTAATATAATTAGAGATTACGAGTATCGAGTAGATATTTTTAAAACAAAATTTCAACTAAATATTAATTACTTCTCCCTATCTATATATATATAAGCGAAATACCACTGACTGACTCATCACGATATCTCTAAGACTATTCAACCGATTGACTTGAAATTTGGTACAGTTACTCATTTTGCAATGTAGACGCTCACTAAGAACGGATTTTACGGAATTCTTAACCAAAATGTAGTTATCATCGGTTAATCTTTTCTTACCCATCGGTTATGTCATTTTGGCGACTTTATCGCCAAAAATTACATGACCAACGCCAAACGGAATATATTTTTTTAAATGTATACTGTGTATCGCTACCAATTAAGTTTACTTGCAAGATTTGCGCGTGGGAAATGGAAAAATACCAAATAATTTATTATTGAAGCGCTGATGGATGATTGGCAAGATTTTGGAGAAGAGGCTCTTTTTTGCAAAATATCACCAAATATCTTCCTTCGCCAAGTCGAAGCATTTCAATGACCTTGCATTGTGAATTTTAAAAAGCTATACTATGGTAACCCCAGCTGATTTCGCTCGCCAGCTGATTTCGGTTTTGCTGAGCAAACGATAATTTTTTATTGTTGTGGAACCTAGACGTATGTTTTAAATTTATGAGAAAAGTATTTTATTATTAATAATGATTGATAAACTACATTTGTAAATCTAAACGCAATCTAACGAAGATATTGAAGTTGGCTTTTAACAAATGAATAATAACGGTATGTTATTCATGTCATTAATAAAAAAAATAAGTAGCTATCAAAATATTTATTTTGATGTACGCATTAAGTGTAACCTAATATAAATATCATACAAAAGTTTTGTTTCTGTATTTTGGTAATTTTTAGTTTTTGTTTTGTTGGAAATAAACATTTTTCATTTTTTAAAATGGCTGGATTGTTTATTGTTTTCAGAATACAGAATTATTTTTAATGCTATGATTTTTAAGAGCTATTCTGTCTATTCAATTGCAGTTCCAGGTATGCTGCTACCGTAAGAGTTATCCTTTTGCAAAAAGGATCGCGTAATACGGGAGACTTTTTGCTAAAAATTTTTATTATACTTTATTTTTTTGTTAGTATTTTTTGTTGAATTTTAAAATAATTTGATTTAAAAAAGTTAATTTCGGTTATATTTTTTAACTTGAAAAGTATTTCATTGTAGGTTAATAAAAATTGATTTTTCATATTTACTTTTCAGTTATAGTTCTTAATAATGGATGTTGAATATATTTGGATCGATGGAATACCTACTCCTTTCAAAGTTTTTAAAATTCTTGGCGACGGAGCATGTTTATTTTCGTCTCTGTCTTTGCTGGTGTTCGGTGACATATCGATGGCGTATAAAATGAGAAATATTATTGTTTCTCACGTGTTTGACAACTGAGATCGGTTTAAATGCTACCCTCAAATGCTATCTGGCGCCCCTTATAATACTAACGATTTATATTTTACCGAAATGTGTAAACCAAACACGTATGGATCTATTTGCTAAATTATGGCGGCGGCAGAGCTATTTCCCTCTCAGTTCGAAGTTTATCAAGGTGGCTGCCTTATAGCTTCTGTTGGGGAAACAATTCAGTGGGAAAAAATATTACGTTTTACGGGAAACTGTAATAGTAGTCATTTTGATTTTTTATTTAAATAGTTGGATTAACAAATAGAAGTAAAGTTAATCTTGGTTATGATAATGTGAAACAAAATGAAGAAAATGTGTCATCTTTAGTGTTTCAGCCTCAAGAAAATGTGTCTGTGTTAGTTTCAAAGATTCAATCAATATCTAACATTGATTTTTCAAGTTCAAGTGAATCAATTATTAATGATGTAATATCTCTTCAACTAAATAAAGGTAAAAGAAATGAAGAAAAAGATTCACTAATTCAATTAGATATAAACAAGTAAGACCAGCTGCTACAAAATATATTCAAAGTCATCCTGAAGAACATAGAGAAGCTGCTTCAAAATATAATAAAAGCCATCCTGAAGTACATAGAGCGTAAGAAAATACTTTTCTAATACCCCCCACGTGAATCAGGCAGCTGTAATTAAATACAATGATAAAAGATCAAAAGTTAATTTAGCGCCATGGACTTCCAAAAATTTGTCTGGTTTTAAATATGAAATATATATTGACTATTCAAATGATAAAATTGTCAGTATCGGAAAACGTTTGCCCTGTTCGAGGTGCCGTGCTTTAAAAGGATAGAAGAACCTCCAGGAATGTGCTGGAGTGGTGGTCAAGTCCTTCTTCCTGTTATTAGATCCTACCCTGAACCTTTGAATAGTCTTTTTAGCCATAAGGATCAGCTTTCAGAACATTTTCTTTCTACAATTCGCAAGTATAATGGATGTTTTCAGATGACGTCATTCGGAGCAAAAGAATTGAAGGAAGGAAATTTTATGCCAACATTTAAAGTCCAGGGCCAGGTATACCACAGGATAGGTAGCCTATTGGCTGAGCCTCCTCAACAACCTTCTTTTCTTCAGTTTTACTTTCTCTTTGATGATGAACGTGAAAGAAACATTCATTGTTGTAATATTTTCCCAGGTGTTAAGCCAGAATTAGCCAATTACAAAAGGAGCTACATGAACATAACAGGTATATTCACGATTTCAAAGCTGCTGTTGATTCAGTTCCTAAAGACCAAAAAGAGTTCAAGGTTATAATTAATGCCGATAAAAAACCATCTAGAGAACACAAAGGTCGTTTCAATGCTCCAATTTTCTTGATATTTTATGTATAGGTTCCAAAATATAATATTATCGTCTGCCCAGCGAAGCGGGCGGGTATCAGCTAGTTTATATATGTGACCAATGTAAAATGTTACATTAAGAAAAATTATTATACTGAATGCGCATGTGCATGTGTTCATTGGTATTTCAAATGAATGCGCATGTGCAGCTATGCTCTGCTGAAGCAGCGGTTGCTTTACAGAAATTAAAAATAGTTAATAAATTTCCAAGGAAAATGTTCATTTTATTAAATTTTTATTTTTTGGCAGCATAATTGGCATAACTATTTTTTCCCGTAATCTTTAATAGAGTTATTTAAATTAATTCAAATAAACTTGTGGTGTGAAGAACTTGATATATTGATAACTTGATAAACATATAGAATTGATATTCTATATGTTTATAATACGCTAAAATCAGACACTTCTTTTTCGGACATGTTCTCCCCTCCCCTACACTTTTAATTTAGAACAAATTCCTCGAAGGGCTCTACAGTAAAAATAATTTTGAAATGAATAATTCTAATTTTTTTGTCAAAAGAACTTTTCTTACAAAATGTACTGAATATTCATATACAAATAACTAATTATCTATTACTTCCGATTTTATTAGTTGATAAACTAAATATCCTAGTACGTTAATTATAAAAGGCAATTTTAATTTAGATTAAATTTTTATAGGATATTACCGGTAACATAAAACACGTAGAACGTACTATGAGGGTGTTTCTTTTACTAATTATTTGTTAGCTACTCCACAGGTCGATATTAGAATTACAATTAATGAAATTTATTACCTTGTATTAGATAAGAAAGTAACGTTCAACGGAAGAGCTTATTTGTGGATATTTTCAAATAAATTTAGAAATGTTTCATGCGTTTACTGTACAAACTCATTAGGAAACTTTAGGAAAATAATTTATTCCATTTTGCAACTAATTAAACAAAAGAAAGGTAGCTTTTCCTTTCTAATTTAAAAGAGGCAAACAACGAACGAATTTTATTAATGGAAGGATTTTAATTGGAACACTTGTTTAGCACATTAGTAAACTAATAAAAGTGTTTGGTTTTGCTACATTTCTCCCCCTCAGAATAAAAGTTTTAATCATTTCTAGTAAAGCCAAATGATTTTGAGACTATATAAACGTGGGTTAATAGCATATTACTTTTCAAAAAGTTCAAATGATATTGATTAAATAATATTACAAAATAGGGGGTGGCAACATTGTGACTGATTTAAATTTATATTTCTTCCATTTAATGAATTTTCAAATGAGTGAAATAAACATGTTGCCTATTTTTCGATGAATTCGGATTCGAAATTGAAATGAGATTTTACGAACTTTGTGATTTCGTATGTGTTGAAATTCATGTGTATAGATGTAAATGTATTTATTAATTTAAAAATAAGGGCATGGATTAAACGGGTATAAAAGTATTAAGTATAACAATAAAAGCTTGAGTATTTATAGATTCCTTTTTTCTGACCATTATTCCTTAATTAAATATTTGTATAAAACCTCAACTCATTACATTTTTTACACATTAAGTTGAAGTGAAAGATCTAAAGCTGAGGAAAACACATTTAAAAATTAAATTATATTAAAAAGTTTATAGTACTTGCTTAATTCTAATCAAAAGATTTAGTTTTTAAAAAAGTACATGAAAAGAGTCAAGAATTTAATATGAATATTCTACAAGTGTTTAAAATGTCTCTAAAGACATGCAATGATTATTTAAATAATTTTTTTTCACATTTAAGTCATCTTTTTTTGAAGAGCTTAAAGTACCCATTTACTTCAAAAAGAGATTCACCAAAAAAATTCTAAATTACAATTTCACCTCTTTAATTTTCATTTTTATTCGGACGTAAAAGAACGAAGCTTAATTCAGAGATTTTCTTTTTTTTTTAAACTTCAAATTGACGGCTGTAATTACTTTAATAATTATTTTACTTTATTTTTTATTACGTTCCAGGATCTTTTTTTACTTTCTCTTATTTTTAAGTCCAGTACTTTTTTTCCAACTGATTTTAAGTGCTGTTTCTCCGTCAAAATTAAAATAAATTATATAAATATGAAATCGATTTTTTCAGGTGAGCTGTTTAGTTACATGACATGTTGTTGATTGCCAATTACGGTTAACTAAATGTTCAAACCCAAATCTCAGAAGTTAACGAGCTATTTTTTAAAGACTTATTTGAATTTCAGTGAAAAAAAATTGAATTTAATGTTGTTAAAAGAAACTCTCTGTTCTTTCTTATTTGAATTTTTTCAACATTCACATCAAGTTCTACTAATATAATATCATTAAAATACTTAATTTTTATATTCGCGATACTTAAAATTTACTATTACAGCTTTCTAATTATAACATGATTTTTTTTTCAGTATACATTTTTATTCTTCACATCAAAATTAGTAATTGGGTGCTTTTAGTTTAAGATTAGTTTAGTTTTTATTAACGTCACACTAGAAGCAACACGAGGGCTATTGGCGACGGATCTCATAATTTTGAACCTCGGCAAGTGACGAGGACGACACCTAAGCTGGCACTTCCCTCTCCTAACTTCCCCTCCACTTCAAAGGGAGGACTTTGGACCCCTTACAAATTTAACGTGCATCAGCCTTGGCTACACGGGGGTCTTCAGCAGCCAAGGATCGAATCCGCGATTGAACGAAAACCGCCTGCCACGAATTCGAAACCATGACCACTAAGCTACCGCGGCCACAGTAATTGGGTGCATGATCGAAAGTAGAGGTTAATGGTGCTGTGGCCAAATCTCACGGTGGTGAGCCATATATATATATATATATATATATATATATATATATATATATATATGATTCAGACGTTAGGAAAAAAAAACGTTGATAAAAGAAGAGTCGAAAATAGAGAAGGGTCGCTAGCGTATCCATGGGAGGGGGTGCCACTTGTTTACCGAAAACAGTAAGCCACATGGAAAAAAGATCACTAAAAAAATTCGGAAATCGCGATTCCACTATTTACCTAAAGAAAGTAAATCCCTGAGAATTAATATATATTCGAAATCCATAAATTAATTTATTGCTTTAATGTTTTTTCAAATTCCTATAATTATTTATTATAAGTTAGTGGCAGTAAAAATATATTACCAAACGGTATTTAACTTCTGTTTTAATTAAGGCTAAAATGATGATGATACTTTGATTCCCAACGAATGATGGGGATGATGCACTTCGAAAATATGGTTAAAGTTCCAAAACTTCCCGAAAGTGTGGTGAGGAAGTTTGGATAGGAAGGTGCCAAATCAGAGAAACCGTTTTCGTCCCTTGACCGAGTCTAAAAATTACGTGCTCTGTCGCCAATATCCTTCGTATTGCTGTTATGCTACGTTAATAAACAATCAATAAAAATTGTCGGATAGAGAGTACAGTAAAAAAGTGATTTTTTAAAAAAAGCTAGTGAAATAGAGAAAAAGCAAAATAATACTGCTTGTTATTTATTTTTCTAAAAGTGCATTTCTGACAATAGACTGCGGTAGCGTCATTGGAAGAGCAATGGACTTGTATTGTTTGATTACTAATTAACGATGGGCATGAAAGCAACGCGATATCTATTGGCGACGGTCCTCGTAATTTTGAACTTCAATGAAATGACAAAGAGGACACTTGAGAGATCCCTTTCCAAACTTCCGCAGCATGCCAACATGAAGAAATTACGTCTCGACAAAAACAACGTCCGATATGAACTCACGATCATTTGGCTAACTCGACCAACAATAGACTTGTAACCAAAAGGTGGTGGGTTCGGGTTTCGTAACTCAAAACAAAGATAGTTTTGTAGCAGAAATTAATATTTTTAGAGTGTGTGATAGCTTAAAGTTCCTATGGCGTGGTGCGGATGTGAAGAAAAGAGTGTCAGCTCATGTATAAGGCTCCACATTTGATCGTGTGTTAAAATTACGAGCATAATAGACTATGTTAATCGAATCGGTGGATATGAATCTGGTAAAAATTGTTAGCAAGAAACAACATCAACAAAAAGTAACACCGGTAAAAAACAAGTTTTTGAAACATGGGTTTTCTTTCAAACTTCATCAACATAATTTTTTATACTTTGAATTTTAAGTAACATTCTCCTGTCAGTAACATTCATTTTCAATAACATTCGCCTCTCTTGAACATGAGGAGCAGTGTTACGAACAAGAGTTGATGCTGACTTACGATGCTTCTCTTATAAAGGAGAAGATGAATTCATAGAGATGTCACTAATTAACAAAAAGAGTTTAAGCAATGACCCCTTCCATTTTTTTTTGCGACGGATTTGGCGACTTAGCGAGAAACTTGGTGTAAAATTTAATTCTTTGAATAATTAATTTTAATCAATTAATTTTTATTAATTATAAATAAATTATCGTATTGTCATCCGAAAAAGTCGTGTACAGAAAATTTCAGCTCAATTGATCTCTTTAAAGTGTAAGAAAAAAGCTTTAAAATTTTGACCCAGAC